>JAUCMX010000015.1:839626-1004626 GCA_033459395.1 Hemibagrus guttatus | reverse complement strand
GTAGCCTGACTGCATAATATCAAACATTAACCTCAGTTTCACATATAGACGGAATGAAACCTGGTTTGAAAGTAGAATCTGAGATGAAGACTGATACTGTTTTTAATTAAAAAAACAATTTTCCCACTTGGCCGTTACTGCCGACTCAACTTTGGTGTGTGATTTATGTAGAGCATAACCAAATCTGACAATTCTATTAGTTTGTAATGTCTCCTACAGAATACCAGCTGAAGTCATGAGCTCATTGAGCAGAAATGTCTGATGAGGTGATTAGTACAGGGGCCACTGGTCAGCACTCCAGACAGAAGGTAATGGTTCTGGACTCTCGAGTGTAGGCTTCTCTTGTACCTCAAGTCAGTAAAATGTTCAGCTGTACACAGGGATAATATGTCAGTCTGATCAGTGCTGTCTGCAAGGCAGAGGCAAGATGTAATATGTGTGGTATTTAAACCTAATACCATTAATTAAATTGCGTGCAAATGTCAAAATGTTTTTGTGGGCTGTTATCGGAATAGGTCATATTTCAAATGGAGAATATGAATAAATGTCTAGACTTGTGTAAAGTCTCTTAGGGAATATGATGTGAAGGTGGTAAAAGAGGTTTCTTTAGATTAAGTTCATGAGGAAGAGTGAATCCGGTCTCAAGGAGCAAAGTTCAGGCTGGTTAGGAAGGAGATTGGAGACTGAATCGTTACTGAATATTTGTACTCTGAGTTAATAATGACTGCATGTTAGGGCTACAGTTAGATATTTTGTTAGACCGGATAGTAAGAAGTAAAAAAAAAACATAAAAAAAACCCAACTTCAGTAAGCAGACTGAGTATTTATTAAAAAAAAAACGTACATTTTGTCCCCGAATTCCAACTAGTAGCATAAACATCATCATATTTTTATTTGTCTATAATTTAATGTGACATGCCTTCCTAACAGGCATTTCTTGGTTTTAAGTTTGGTGAATTTTTTTTTTTTTTTTTTTTTTTATATATATATATATATATATATATAGACTGCCCCTGTTCTGAGACCAGTTACACGCAGGGTTTACGGTGCATACGTAGTGACCCGTGTGTTAGAAAAAAAGAGATCTCAGAATGGCTGCCCTGTACATCAATCAAGTGGCCAATACCATGTCAGGATGGATGTTGGCAAACATCTCATTTTTTTTAATGCCATGCCTTTGCGATCGAGGTATTGGGCACCCCTGTGTTAGACTCGTGCATTAAGGCGGTGGAATAAAAACAACTGGCAGTAACTTTAGCTTTATAGTTAAGAATTGAATTAAAGGCAAGTTTAGTCCCAGTTTCAGTAAATGTGTCTACCTGATCATCGATGCATAACGGTGGATCTGGAGCACCAGGAGCAAGGCAGCAATACACCCTGGATTATGGAAAAATAGAAAATTGGATATTTTCACACACCTACCCAGGGAGAGTAGAGTGATTTTTTTTTTAAAAATGTTAAGCTATTTCTTTTAAAATAATTAATGGAGACATGATTGAGACTCTGGTGAAAATGTTCTTTCTTCAGAAACGTTCATTATACACATTTTTCCCCTTTGGACTTTCACAGCTGCAGGCTATGATTAAATGTTTAGTAGAGCAGTTGTGCGTGAGCTCAGCGTATTCTTAGTCACGCTACTCTGTTCTATATCTGAGCCTTTTGGGGAAAGACTCGAGCTGGAGAACACACTGTACTCCTGCCAGAACATTAATAATTACTGCCTTTTTTATCCCTGTACTTTTCTGACATACTATTTCAAGAACTTCTTTTTGGATTGAAAAACATTATTGCATCTTCAGCCAAGATCATTTAGCAGAGGAAACTGATGAAATGAATCACAGGAGCATTGTATGAGGCTGCATTGCCTTTATTGAGATCAAATTGTGTAAATAATTTCTATAACCTGCCTTTGTACAGTTAAATTCTCACATCTTATTCAGTTATTCATTTTATAGCACATTATTCAGTAAATACTATGAATTATAAAATTATGATTGATCTACAGTGATAAAAGTAGTTTTATCTGATGTGTATGTATCTGTACACAGAAACTAAGACTTTCAGAGGTCAATAAATAGAAAAGGAGAGAACATTAAAACCTCTTTGTTAATATGTTGTAATTATTCTTAATTGAACCATTAAGGTGCAGATTTTGCAATCATAGGATATGTGGTGTGTTACATTTTCATTCCAGCATCACTTTTTAACTTCTATTTGTGCAGAACCTGAAAACAATAAAAGAAATGGACAATTTTAAATAATGGCGATTGGTGTGATTTGGTTGGGTTTTAATACCTTACCGATATAGTAGTGGACATAATATGAATGCAAGACTCCACTCTCTGACTTTGAATATTTTTGGCCATACATAGCCTTACATACATGAACATAACATGCTCAGTTTTTCCTTCTTTAGTACTAAGTGCTTTCATGTGGACAATATGTCCTGCTGTGGAAGTGAGGAAGGGACACTAATAGTATTGCACAGGACTGGATCAATTAGTTGCAATTCCCAGTTGTCACATGATCCAACATTTAAACTGGCCGCTGCACACACACACACACACACACACACACACACACACTTAAGCAATATAAGCTAGTTCCAGTACAGCGTTGTGTCCATTTTTAAAAACAGTAAATTTAATAAGTATACAGGTCATTGGACTTGTCAGGTCTGACTCGGCTTGTAGGATGCATTTCATCAGGAGATTTGCCTGAAATGTTTCTTCTTGCATTTAACATATGTTAACATACATTTCCTATACACAGACTGTAATTAATTTTATGTCATTTAATTGGGTATAAGTGAACAATATAATCAGAATTTTTCAAAAAATCTTTTTTTGTTGACGGAGTTATGTAATTGTGATTTATTCCATTTCTGTCTTCCGATAGTTTAAAATATTTTACTCTATAGTCATGGAGTACCTGAGCTGGGCAGTCCTAAATATTATATATATTGCAAACTGTTTTCAATTACGGAATTACAAAATTCAGTAATTGAATATTTTATTGAATAGTAATCGGATCTAATCCAGCCAGCACAGCATTTCCTTTGTAAATATGATGCAAAGCTATATATTTTAATCACATGGGTGTTTGGTAAATATTGTACATTAGGTTACATATGCAATATATTTTAAACTTACCCTCTCTCTCTCTGCTATAACTCGATCAATGAGCCACTGAAAAATGTTTTCATTGGGTGATGTGAATTCATTTGGGAGTATTAGGAGAGTGTATGAGCCAGGAGCTGTCCAGTAGAGCAGTGCTGAACACACACACACCTCCTTCTCTTGTGCTTAAAGCCAGCCCTAAAGGGAGCATGTACAGAATGAGCTATCGTGCACCCAGCCTTAATGTTAATGGGGTTGTCTTTCTAAGCCCCACTCCATCCTTAGTCAAATGACTTACTTCCTGCCTGGGCTCCATTACATACACATCTGGGCACTGGTCGCTGTGTGTGTGTGTGTGTGTGTGTGTGTGTGTGTGTGTGTGTGTGTGTGTGTGTGTGTGTGTGTGTGTGTGTGTGTGTGTGTGTGTGTGTGTGTGTGTGTGTGTGTGTGTGTGTGTGTGTGTGTGTGTGTGTGTGTGTGTGTGTGTGTGTGTGTGTGTGTGTGTGTGTGTGTGTGTGTGTGTGTGTGTGTGTGTGTGTGTGTGTGTGTGTGTGTGTGTGTGTGTGTGTGTGTGTCAGGCAGAGCAGAGAGGGTCGCTGTGGGAGACGGATGAGCCTGTGGTGCAGGCACCAGCCAGGCGGGCAGGCAGAGGTGAGGGCCTTTATACACACACAAGTCTGGGCTTTTAATTTTGTCCTCTCTGAACTGGGGGAAAAAAAAAAAAGCTGCAGTTTTTGTAAAGTCATAGCTATTGGGAGGAAAGACACCAAACACATCGCCCCCTCCTTGTTGCTAGCAGTGGGAAAGTGGACTTTACGCACAAACACTGTCTCGCCCTGGCAGTGATCATGCTCTTAAGATGGATGACAGGCACTCTTCTATTTATCTAAAAGCCTCTCAGCAGAGAATGGCAGCTTTAATGATTTCAATCCAGGCTCGTCCCTTGTTTGGTAAAACTTACCATCCTGTCTTTTGGCAAGAAAAGGCTCTACATCTTTTAATGCACCAATAGCTTTGTGTGCCAGTACATAGTCTTCTCTCGTCACTGTGCATAGGGATTTTTCTAGGTCAGGTTCCTACAGATTTTCTTTCTCCTCTCTTTCCTCCCCTCTCTCTCTCTCTCTCTCTCTCTCTCTCTCTCTCTCTCTCTCTCTCTCTCTCTCTCTCTCTCTCTCTCTCTCTCTCTCTGCTATAAATTATTCACACGGCTTCCTGTAAATGCCACAACAAGGAAATGAATTTCTTATTTTGATAGTCAAATAATTACCTCTAACATGTCTTTCCTTCATGTTCTTTTCAGTGTACCTCACACCTTCTTACTGCGCTAGCCATATTTGGTCTTTCCTGTTGCAAGAGCTCTTGAACCACTTCCTGAATATGAGAACATGATATAACACTGTGTGTCTCCAGAGAGCTGGAGGTGCAGACGTGTGCTCTGAGCATTTGCTTCAAAAAAGTTCTTGTTTCTTATGTTGACCGAATCTGTTTTGAAGCACGATAGGAAAAAAAAGCCTTAAAAAGGCTCTTTGACCTGCAGAGTGACAGAAACTGACCGGCTTTGGCAACTTTTTTATCATTTGTTGTATTAGCTAATTCCCTTTAACCCTTGGTGCTGTTCCTAGTATCTTGTGGCGTTTTGTTTAAAATAAAAAGAAAGTAAAATGCATCTATTTTAAAAGGCCTCATTTTGAACAGATGCACTTTAGAATCCTTAACATTTTGGGGGTCACATCTGTAAATAGACAGATTATTTATGTTGCAAGACTATATTAAATCCCATGCAAATATTGGGCCTGCTAAATCTAAGCTAAAAAATTGTCAAGAGCATTCACAACACAGCAGAATTTACTGACACGCACAAAACGCCATAAAAGGCTAACAGAGGGCCGAAAACAAGAAAATGGTGACTAAATGGTGAAAAGCGTCTGCTCAGTACAGTTTGCCCTAAATCTGTTAGTGATGGCAATTCGTAGCGCATTATTCTTACTCCTATTCTAAAGTGCCATTACTTTTGTCCTAATCAAATGGCAATGCTTCGTTGCAGTCATTTCTTTAAAAAAAAAAAACCCCTGAAATAAGAGCTTCATAAAATCATCTTGATTTGTATTGTTGGTTTATATTGTGTCCTTGCCTATTAGACCCAGGAATTGGAAAAGCTTAACACCTGTTTTTTTCTGTCTCATCGCATGTGAGCAAGGGATTATGAGGCTGACAATCCCAGACAATATGCAGTAGCATATTGTCATACTGTGACAGGCTTGGAAAAACCCACCTCAGGTCACTACACATACGGGTATTTGGAGCACTAAACAGATACAGACAGCGATGTTGCATTACACACCTCATAGCTTGGCTAACATACTAAATAAATGTACAAGCACTGACTGTGTCAAGGATATGAGTAGACAGATTAATCTAATAAGCAGATGTCCAGTGTCTGAAGAATATATGTTAGTGTTGAAGAATATGTAACTGTGCATACTGATACCATACTATGCCATGCAATTAACATCAGTGATTTAGTGCTGTATATTAATTAAATATCTTAAGTGTTTCCCTATGCAGTCATATAACATGATAAAACTGGAGACAGCACTAATGCTATTGTTTCTTCATTGCCTGTTAACTAATTAGTTATTCTAATTAATTATACTAAAGATGTAAAAAAAAAAAAACTGGCAGTTGTGGCTGAGAAAAAGCTATTGATTACACACTAACATGGCTAACGATCTCAGGAGTGACCAAGTCTGTTCTGTATTTTATATACAGTGTCGCTGTAACCCTCCCCCAGTCCCCTGAGTCAACAGTACAATGTAGGTAAGACAAATGTGATTACAGAGTGAAAAAGGAGGGAACTCTGGGTGAAAAGAAAGGAAATGCAAGCAGATGTGTTGCATAGATTTTGTACAAATAAACTATTTGATGATCAAGTAGATTAAAAAAATGTTTTCATATTTTCTTCTCTTGAATAGTGGCCACTAAAAGGTAGTATTTTTAATAAAACAATAGCTGCAGTCCCATGAGTAATAGCACATGTCTCTGTCACTGGTAGAGCTTTTTCTGTTCATAAAAACGTTCCTTTCAAGTTAGCATAATCAATGGTCTACATAGAGGAGGAGGAGGTGTGTGTGTGCGTGTGTGTGTGTGTGAGAGAGAGAGAGAGAGAGAGAGAGAGAGAGAGAGAGCGAGAGCGAGAGAGCGCAGCACAGAGAGAGGTAGAGAGAGCTGTGCTGGGACCATCTGATTTGCTTGCCTTTGATTCGTTGCATTCTCTGTAATTGGATCAAGTGCAGACTTGCCTAGCTCGGCTGCACGTTATATTCAGAGTGCAGAGTGGGAGCGGCCGGAGAGGGGATGTACCACAGAGAGAGAGGCAGAGACGGCATGAGAGAGACAGAAAGGAGGTAAGAGGGAGAAAGAATGTCCATGTGTATATGAGTGAGAGAAGAAGAAGAGGAGGGGCAAGAGCGAGAGAGGAGGCGTGCGCAGTCCTCACTCGTCCGTCCTTCTATGTTGCGTAGCGAGGTGTGCGCTGTGCTAACAATCAGTTCCTGCTCTTATCCCCAGGTGCCAGCACATGGAGAGGATGGGCACCTGCATTTCCTGGATGATTCAACATCTCTCGGTACCTACTGCCAGAGCATGACAAGGAGGCTCCCCTTTTGGCTGAGCTCCAGCACATCACTGCACCCCTTTTCTGCCTTCAGGTGCTCGCTGTCCTCCCATTCGAGCTTACTTAAGCCACGCTGCACTAGAGACCCGAGAGAGGGATCCACCCCAGGCTGCCCAGTGCGTCTGCCTCCTGAGACCACCATTATTTATAGACTTTGTGGTGTTCTCGTTTTACCACAAGTTACCAAGTGAGAGGATGCCATGAGAGTGAAGCCAGGAAAGAAAGGAGTCCTTGCTGCAACGGAAGTCGGAGCCACTTCCCGGATGCTAACAAGGTTATTCTGTTGCCACTGAAGACCGTCTCTGCTCTCTCATTCCCTTCCCCCTCCTGCATGATCCGATAATGGACAACACACTTTATGAGCCACGATATGCAATGCTGAAAGCGCCAGCACTAATCCTCATGTCTAAGACTCTAAGCTAGGAGACGGGTTTTTGGGGAGTGACCTTTAAATGTGACGAGAAGAACAACGGGCCAAGAAGGGGGAAAAAAAACAACTAATAGTGATGGAGGCTGCTGGTGTGGAGGATTCCTCTGACAAACTCGGCGCACCTGAGAACTCCACGTCTGCTGTGGATCCCTCCTCCGAAGACCTTTCTGAAGCATGTCCCGAAGAGGCTCTTGAAGAAGTTAAGCTGGAGGAGGAGAAGCTTGAAGAGGAGGAAGAGGTAGTGGTTGATGAGAATAGAGAGAACCAAGGGCTGCTGGGATGCCTAGGGTTGACAGCTGCTTCCTGCTGTGTCTGTATGGAGCTGGAACAAGTGCGTAACTGTGTGCGTTCAGAGAAGATCTGCATCCTGCCCATCTTGGCATGTTTGCTGAGCTTAGCACTTTGCACTGCTGGCCTAAAGTGGGTCTTTGTGGACAAAATCTTTGAGTATGAACCCCCAACTCATCTGGATCCCA
The DNA here is from genome assembly GCA_033459395.1 of Hemibagrus guttatus. NCBI lineage: Eukaryota > Metazoa > Chordata > Actinopteri > Siluriformes > Bagridae > Hemibagrus > Hemibagrus guttatus. The sequence goes on along the minus strand of JAUCMX010000015.1, from coordinate 996,928 downwards.
AACCTATTGGTCAGGACCCTATCATTATTGATGCAGATTCCACAATGGGACTACCTGTGTCATTTTCACACCCCACCTCACCTCGAGCCCCTGTCCCAGCCGCTACCACTAAAATCCCTGCACGCCCTGAGGTGTTTGTAGAGGATGATTCTACAGCAGGTCCTTTCGCACCTGCCTCGCCCAAGGTGACCCGCTTTATGCCCACCTCGAAAGTGACTACCCGCTTAAACCCGGCCTCTCGGCCAACCCCCAGAGCTCCATCCGAACCTGGCAGGAACAACACGCCAAGCCAACATGAATCTAACAACATAGTTACTAAAACATGTAAGTACTCATGGTGTCTGCTTAGTGCATCACTGATGATTTATAGGATGAAAACTTTTCATTTCAGTCTGCTGTTATGGATAGGATGGAGATTGTTCCTGTGAATGTCAGTGTTTGGCAGTGATTTTCTGCCTTGTTAATTAAGTTTTATACAAAATGGTGAGAGGGTTGGGGGTTCGATTCCCGCCTCCACCATGTGTGTGTGTGGAGTTTGCATGTTCTCCCCGTGCCTCGGGGGTTTCCTCCGGGTACTCCGGTTTCCTCCCCCGGTCCAAAGACATGCATTGTAGGTTGATTGGCATCTCTAAATTGCCCGTAGCGTGTGATTGCGTAAGTGAATGAGTGTGTGTGTGTGTGTGTGTGTGTGTGTGTGTGTGTGTGTGTGTGTGTGTGTACCCTGCGATGGGTTGGCACGCCGTCCAGGGTGTATCCTGTCTTGATACCCGATGATAGGCACAGGCTCCCCGTGACCCGAGAATAGATCGTATAAGTGGTACAGACATGGACATTGGACAAAATGATGAGCTTTAATTGGTATTTACTGAAAGATCTCAACTGCTTAGTTTCTTGAAAACATTGCTGCATATTTTTCATGAATGTCAATATTTGACATGGACAGCATTTTTACAGTTCATTGCCTGAAAATGCCAGATTCATTTTCTGCTGTCCTCTCAAAACAGCTCTCAGGTGATTTTCAATCATTTGGATTTGTTTGCTTTTACTAAACCAGTTGTCAGGGAAACCAAATTGAAAGGAAGTGCCTGTTGCTTGTATTACTCTACCTGAGAGTAGGCATGGTGTGTCTTGTCAGGTATGCTACAAACAGTTGTGACAAAGCCTCAAAAGAATGGCCAACTTTACACATGACTGGGCATAATATACACTTCTCTTTTATCCACAGCTGACAGTTACTACTCTTTATCCTAAACAAGATTTACCTGCTGTTCTACCACATTACTTTTGTCCATAACAGTAGCTCTAAAAATATGCGACTAACATCCTTTTAGTGAGCGCGAAAAGCTTCCAGCTTGGCTGATTCATTTGCAGCTCTTTAACAGGCATAGGCAATGCCGTTTCCTCTAATTCAGATGCTGTGGTGTGAGGAGACTTCCTCCTTTGGGTGTTCTGGTCCATTTCAAGGTCAGTCTGCAGAGGATCTAATCGATTCCCATCCATCGCTCAGCCACACAGAAAGACTATCCCCAGTAATGCTATCTTCCTGCCTAACTACTCTCCACCATGACTTTGAAAGCTGTAAGAATTATAACTGTTGGATGGCAGCCAGATCTTTTTTCCTTATCTATATGTGTATTGAACAGTGTTGGGTGGTATGAGGTTGACCCACTGTCCTGACATAGATAGAAACAGAGGAACAGGGAGATGAGACATAAGGTAGTGATGACAGCCTGCACAACAAAATGACCTTAGGGCAAGGTTTTGATATAGAACCAAAGTATTATTCATTCCAGACTAGGCACAGTGAGAAGTCATTTGTTGAGAGATATGAAGTCTCTTAGGTTTATAAGATTTGTATATAATGCCACTGGCAGGACAGAAAAAATCACTTAAATTTATTATGTAACTAAACATAGTAACATGTATGTTTCTACTGTATTGAACTGTGGTAAAGTCTATGACAGTAAATTTAAAACTGCATTCAGTTAGACACATCTATCGGTCTATTTAGCAGTATATGGCATGTATTACCTAGATCATGGCCGATGGAACACTAAAAGCCCTTCCCTTTTTGAGCAGGATGATCAATTGTCCAGGACTGAAATGGAAATGCGTTTTTGTTGGTAATCTCACTCTAAATCAATAAACGCAGAGAGCAGGTCAGCTGCTCGAGCAGGAAGCCCAGTGAAAGCGATAGTGATGATTGTGACCCTACCGGACACGCTGAGGCCGAGATGAAAGACCTGAACGGAAACATTGTGCGAAAGCAAATATATCAATATACGATCAATACTATCGTGTATAAATGTACATATTGGTGAACTAGCATCAATATACTCAACATATCCAAAATTATTATGCATATTAATCTATTTCTCTTCCTAACACCCAATATTCATCTATTCATCACAGTAATGTAATAAGAGCTTGTCTGTGCAACATCTGATCTTGTATTTGTCCGTTTCAACCATGATATATCTTGTAGATTAGAATCAACCCCAGTTTAACCTAATAAGTCAGATATTTTTTCAGCCTCCACTGCACCTGTACTTTAGCTGTCTTCAGGCAACACCTGTCCAAACACTAAAATATTTGTCTCTTACAGAGCATACGCTAGTCCTCATCCTACCACGAGGCTGGATCACACTCATTTCACTGTGACAGGGAAACAGATTTGTACTACTGGTTTTCCGCTACACATTGGCCATTTTTTCCCAAAGGGAATTACATCTGGCTTCCCCAGCAAACAAAGCATGAACACAATAGTTGTCTTTTCCTGTGCGTCATAGAGAAGTGTAATTACAGCGTGAGGCCTTAATTTGCAGTTGAAGGAGTCTAAGATTACTGTTATGTCATAAGTGTGGCTTTGGTTCTTTGTAGTTCAATTGGCTGCCTTAGTTAGTAATTCTCTGTCAGTGTTGTAATGTCAGGATGTACAATTTTAGTACGTCTTAAAGATTGTCTATTTATATACACACATTATTTTATATATATATATATATATATATATATATATATATATATATATATATATATATATATATATATATATATATATATATATATATATATATATATATATATATATATATATATATATATATATAATGTGTATATATATATAATGTGTATGTATATGTGATGTATATGTATGTGTAGTTTCAGGAAATACATATATTACACATAGTTTATCATCTCTTCTCTGGAAATGGATGATGCAAAAGCACATTTAAAATATTTATTACACAACTGAAAGTACTTTCACCTCCTGTAATGGCAGTCATGTAGGTTCCTATCTCATAGCATAGATAGTTATTTAACTATAACGGTCTATGCTCTTATTTAATAATGTATACATGACTGCTGTGCAAAAGGAATTATTGATTAACCCAAGTCTGTCTCACCAGCTACTCTCATCAATTATTATTTTGCATCTTACATGCTTATTGCATCATATTTAAAAAACAGGACAAGCTTATTGGTCAAACGTTCCTCATGATATAAAAGATATATTTTCCCAGAGCCCACCTCTTCATTTTCCCTTTTGTCAACCCTTGTTCTGGGATAATAAGGTTCACAAAGAGGTCATGTCACACACTTAGCAAATGGCTATTGGTGGTTCAGAGCCACCATCTATCACTTTTAGTAGAATAAGTAGATTTCATAGCTTTTTATGGTTTGATTTTTTTTTTTTTGTAGTTTACGGTGAAATGGTATTTCATTTGTGAAGTAAGCTGACTTAATTAATCTTTATTCACTAATTTGCCAAACTTGGTCCAGTTTTGCTGGGTTTCTTGCATCAGTGATGCAGGAAGAGACTGGAATTAATTAATAAAGTGCATGTGCAGAGTGTAGAGGAGTAAGTGCACAGTACCACCCAGTTAAGGTGAGTGAAATATTTGAGTAGCAAAGAAAGACAACGTCTGGATGTTGGTACACAAAGGACCAACAGTCACATGCTATGTGCTCTGTTGATATAAAGCATGCTCTTTCTCTCTCTCTCTCTCTCTCTCTCTCTTGCTTCCATTCTCTTTCTTGCTTTTTTTTTTACTGTGCCATGTGCTTAAGCTGGCTTTATTGCCCTTATAGACCCATCTTTTGTATTGACATGGGCACCACATGTATTTAAACAGAGAAGCAATATATTTCATATTGAACTGTGGAGTAGTTTCTATTTCCTCGATCAAACACAGCGTGTACATGTGTCGATGGGTCCACTCTTCTAGTACTTTTAACTAGGATCCGTATGTGTGGATGTCACTGAGGCAGGTATGTTGGTGAAGAAGTCCTAGACAAGGGCAGGAGGCTTCAGTGGATTCATCACGCTTATGGGAAAAGGCTAAAAGTAGATGCCGTTAGATCTGTGCCATTCAGAAAGGATTACGCTAATGGCTCCTCGCGTTTGATCTTCCGTTCTGCCCCAATGACTCAGCGTGCAGACGGTCACGTCTCTCCGAATCCTTCCCTAATGAAAACTCCACCACTTTGACCGTGAAGCTGAGGTGAGCAGGATGCGTTTAAATTGATGATGAACGAGCATCCATGCTATTTGTCAGATAAAGTCCATTACCTAATGATGTGCTGTGCTCCCATCTGTCTCGCGTTAGACACGGAGGTCCACTTGCCTTTTTAGCAACGAGATTCAGAATCCCTTTTTCCTTCCTCGGCCACGGCAAAACGGGTTTGAAGCATTAAAAACGCAGTGTCTGCTCACTATAAATAATCGACAGAGAAGTATGGAGATACAATCAGTAATATCTGCTGAGAAAGCACATAATAATCTAGGACAATTTGAAGCTTAATTCAATCTCAAAATGGCAGAGTTTTTACATTATTGTAGAATTATAATGATGATTATATAAATATATGTCCTTTTAACCTTGCTTAAAGGGGAATCCAACTACTTTAACAGGGCACTGGTATATGATTGATTATATGATACTATTCCAGAAAACCAGTTCCCCCTGGAGCCTATGCACCACAAGAATATTGTCTGAACGCACGTCGGTCTTATGTTACAGTGCAAGGTCATCAGAGACGAGATGTACTGCATCAGCACGTTTCCTCTGTTAGTGCCCTCTTAATATTGCAATGCAACTGCAATAACCGCTTGATCCTGCATTTTACTATTAGTAGCATCTTACAGTGTCGTATACAGTATGTCTAGCATTCATTCATTCAGTGTTGTACTCGTGACTAATCCCGTGTCTGAGTTAGTAAAAGGAATGAATGAGATGACGTGTACTAGCGCTGTGTAAGTGTAATTGGGTGTGATGCTGTGTAAAGCATGTGGCTGTCTGCCATCTCCAGACTAGATTGTTAAATGACTTGTAACAGGTTGTACTGAATGCTGCAGCATGTGCCACAACGGTTAAGACCCACCTTGAAACAGGTCTACGCCTTTTAACGCTTCCTTTTGTTCCACTTCTCAGTGGAAGTCACAACTGTAAGGATTGTGCTTTGCTTTTCTTTTATTGTGACACCTAACAGCAATATCTGCTGTTTCTTTTTGATGCTACGACATATTAAAAAAAATATATATTAGACCCTAGCCAGTGCTGTAATGCCAGGTCTTTTTTGCTTTAATCTCTCACTAAAAAGAAAGTGTTTTAGTTTTGCTCCCCACCTCATTGTCATGGAGCATCACGGAGCATCCAGCCTCCGCAGTGTGGAAAACCTCAGGACACTAGAAAAAAGTACGCCCTGAGAAAGGAGGTGATCAAATATCAATGAGAATGGATGTGCTGCATCATTCACAGTAAAGGAGGCTGTTTCAATGGCAATAGGTATGCGCAGGCACAGCCAGCCTGCAGAGGAACACTAGCAGGGATTGCAGTGCTGCAGTGGAAGATTACAGAAACTGCTTCAATGCAGTCTTTCTCGCTCGCTCTTTTAATTTCACCCTTCTTTCTGTCCTCCTTATCATTCTCTGGCTGAGTGCTTTTGTTTTTTTTGCAGTATTGGTGCATTTTCTGGTTTCCTCATCCACTTCCCTTTTAGTCTTTGTCCTTCTAAACACCCCCATCTCATGTCTTTCTCTCCCCACGCCTCTCCATGTGCCACACCTTGCGGGGTCTGTCACTCTTGTGCACCACACCTCCCCTTCTCCTGCAGTGCTAACGACAGCATACCATGGTGTAGTAACATGCCACAATAACACTGATCACCTCGGTGTTCCTCTGATATGTCCTACAAATCAGATGCGTATGGACATGTGGTTTCACCGCAACACATTCCTCTGTAATGGGTGACTGCAGCAGAGCAGCAATGAGCAGCATGTTTACTGTCATTGTGTAAAAGAGGACATAAAGTGAAGGTTAATTCAGGATGTGCAGCACAGTCCACCCACTCTCACTGTCCAGCTGTGATTCATGAACATGCTATCTTCTATAAGAAGCTCTGACGTGACTCCTTCTTCATGTTCCTGTACAGACCTGTTCAATATGCAAGTGTTAGAAGATGAAAAAATGGAAAATCCCAACATGTGGCTTACCTGCTTCCTCCTTACCTCATTCCAACCCTTATCTTTATGGCCTGATTTCCTCCTCTGAGTAGAGTAGAAGGTAAATCAAAGATTTTAATGGCCTGTGTCCTGAGTATATGAGCTAGCTTCATCATATAGGACTCTATAGCTCTGTTCCCCATTTTACAACTGGATTTAATAATTTAGATTGTTAAATTGCTCTTGATGATGAATTAATTATGATAGGGTGTGGTGCCACCTGACACAAAGGGTCATTACTATTACCACCCTGAAGTTGATTATTTTTCTAATAATAACACGCCACAAAACATTTTATTCCTTTGTTACAGAATCAGTTTGCTAATAATTAAATCAAAGAATTCATAAAAGATGAAAGATGTCATACTTTCTATTCATTTGTAGTTATGGTGGTCATTCCATCAGCAGCCTTGTTTTCTGTCCTCTCTTTTGATGTAAAGTCAGAAAACCTCAGCGTGTCATCTTACAGAGAAACCTGTAAAATCCTCCATCCAAGACTTTCCCATATCAAGAAAAGTTACAGCGCTTCCTCTGATTGTTGCACTGACCCTGGAGAATCCTTTCAACAATGTGAAATCTTCTGAGAAGAGTTTCATTTATTTAGCAATTACAAAAGATTTCAACATGTTGACCATCGCTGTGCGAACTGTTGGAGCTGCCGTTGTAGAAAATGAACAGATTCTGACCAATCAGAATTGAGCGTTCAGTAGCACTTTGGTATAAATGCTGCTGATTCACGCAGCTCTAATGTTGCACATAATTTGATGAACTTGATGAAAATGAGTTTGATTTAGAAGAGAATGAGAAATGTCCATGAAGTGTATCTTCTTTATGGCGCATGAACTGATGGAGTGTGTGTGGGCATTACATTATATTCTTTTAAACTCTCTGCCTCATTTGAAAGTAAACTCAATCTTTTCCAGGTTCTAACAGCACATTATCCATCTGATCAGATCTGACTGTTATTTAATAAGAATCTAATCTTATGAGTAGTGGCAGTTGCCGAATATAGGACTTGTTTTTAAAGTGGAAGAGTGATTAGTCATACTGATGCAGAGTGGTGCGACCTGCTATTGCATTTCTGATAGTTTTAGTATTTTATTTGTATAAATGTGATGGAAATATTTATTTGATGTATGAGTGTTTTTGCCGGATAAAGCGCCAGGTGGAGGTGAGACGATTGATGCCAGTTTTCAGTGACGAGCTTGTGCTGTTCCTGGGATTGGTGTTTGAGCAGTTATTACAGGAATGCTGGTGTGGTCATTTGCCTCAAGTCCTTAACAGAGCTCATCTCTCGGTCTCATGGACACACACACAAACAGACACTCAGAGTAGCTCGTCTCCTCTGTAGCACATTCATTGCTAGTTTCTTACCCTGCAGCTCATTACAGAGGCACTCTGTAAATGACGTTGTTATATAACCTACACTACAAACCTTCACATAGCAAACATTGCAGTCATATTTGCCCCGGATATTTCTACACATCTGTGTGATCATTTAAGCCTACAGAAATGAGCTAAAATTAGCTACCTGTTCACAGTGACAGTGTGCCTTTTAATTTATTACGTTTCCAGCCTACTGCGTTTGCATATGCAAATATAAATAAATGTCATGACCTCTTATAAGTAAAGTTGTGTCATGAAATATATTTCATGCGTTAGATAAATATTTGGACTAATAGGAATTGGTAAGTCAGTGTGGATTAACAGTGAAATATGACTCAGCTTCAGGTCACTGCATGTGTAATAAGATGATTTTATCTCTGGTCATGAAGCTGAAAGCTCTGCGTCTGTTTCCGTATTTTTGTGCTGTGTCATCCTAAGTATAGGATGTATTATCCAATATTACTCTTCTGTATTATCATGAGATGATACCAACCGTCTGTATTCATTCCAGCCTTAAACTAATTTTGCTTTAACACCTTCCTAAATTGCATGACATGATATGCCCAGTATACCTCTCAGTCTGTCTGATATCGTCTGTGAGTACTGTGTGCTATAAAGGAAGTTTTGGAGACCTCTTCTCCCTGGTGAATACTGGCCTTCACTAACATGGCGCTGCTGTGCAGCTCAGCCCAAACATTTACTCTCACTGGGGCAGAACTTAGCGTTCCTCAATTTCATGCTTTTCTGGGGGTTTGTGTGTTTGATTGGGAAGTGGTAGCTTCGTGGTTAAGGTGTTGGACTTCTGGCCAGAGGGTTGTGAGTTTGAATCCTAGGTCCACCAAGCTGCCACTGCTGGGCCCTTGAGCAAGGCCCTTAGCCCTCAATTGCTCCTTTGCATAAAAATGAGATAAAATGCAAGTCGCTCTGGATAAGGGTCCGCTATATGCGGTAATTGTAAATGATTGTTGAGAATTCAGTGTGTGAAATATTGTATGTTTGGTTAAAAATTTACTCCATTCTCAGATAATGTATGAGAGAGATTACCTTACTGCATTATATTCAGATATATAGGATGGGGTTATTAAGAGTGATAACGGGTATAAGAAATTTGAGCCTGTGCTGCACACCTCCTGCATGGAGCTACCTCATTTTTAATCCCATAGGTGAACAAGAATGTCTGCACAAGCTGACTCATGACAATGTGAATCAGCAGAAGAAGCTACCCGGTGTATTTGGGTTTCTCCTTCACCTAATCCTTTCAGCCTCACCTCATGGAGACTGCATATTTCCCTGCTTCCTCACATTGATTTCTCCTAGTACTTAATCTGGGGTGCAGGAGCTGCAGTGGAAGCTCGAGTGGTATGAAGAGGAAGAGAGATTGAGACAGAGATACTGGTGCGGTGGCAGCATGGATCACCCTGTACCAAAGCATTAGTGATTTTTTTTTTTTTTTTTTTCTCCCCCCCATTAATGGATCTTCTTTTTTGTCTATGTAGACTACTTCGATTCTTGGTGTGGTGCAGAGTTGTCTGCTTGCATCAGTTGCCAGGAAGCTAATCAATACACATCAAACGCTAGATTCTTGCCCAATTTAATTTAAACCTTCAAAAGGTTTCTTTTTAAGGAGGCATCTTTTGTAAAATGACAAAATACTTACAGCTACACCTCCGTGTAACTTAGCACAGGGCTATAATTGCACAGCTGACTGCATTGCAGGTCTGTCCTGCTCCCGTTACACAGCAAAATCCTCAGTGTGGAAAAAACTTAGAAGGTTGGCATGCTTGCTGGTTCTCACTTGCACATCATACACAGGAATCAAGGACACAGACTTCACTAGAAACTACACCTCAGGCATGTACTGTTAGTTGTACCTCTTTATGATAGATGACTGCAAATCAGGAAGGAGAGCCAGTGGGCAGAACATCGCAGCACTGGAGAGAGCAGCCTGGTTCTGCACTGACAGCAGATTGTTGGGAAAGAGCTGGCCCTGTAGGCTCCAGCACATCAGTCACACTCAGAGCATATACATTTTCGATGTAGTTTATGCTGATTTGCTGGATGTAGGTTCGAGATGTGACAAATATTTTATTATGATTATTTAGTGCACATGTACACAATATATCATGATATATATATATTATATATATATATATATATATATATATATTAGTGTGTACGTGTGTGTATATGTAGAGCTTTGTTCACAAGCTGTTGTTGTTGTTGTTGTTGTTTGTTATTATTATTATTATTATTATTATTATTATTATTATTATTATTACATATGTTAATTATTTTTAAAATATGTAAGATTTAATCCACAATATCTTAGAAAGTGGTATTGTGACAGAATACCTCATAATATTGATATTATATTTTCATATCCTCATCTGTGATGTGGCTCAGCTGCTGGTTGGAGTTCTTTGCTGTGTGTCCACTTTGTCCATGGCAATAGAGAAAAAAATGAGCAGATATATGAGTGGAATGATTAAAGTTGGATATTCCTGTGCTTTCCCTCTTTCTGGCTAGAACCTATAGCCTGAAGTTTCCCTGGTCATGTCACTGATCATACAAGCATGTAATTGGGGTCAGTTTCCTTCTACTATAAAATAATAATTAAAATAAATAAAATGTGCTTTTTGCACTCCATGACATATTCATAAAGATGACAAAGATTAAATTAGTATGCGTCCTCCTAAAGCTAACCAGACCCTGAATTTGGTGTGTTTAAGGAGATTAAGTGGTTTATTCCAACAGGTGAAAGGGTTGAAACTTGTGTAGTGTAGCTGCTGGATGTAAATCATTTAAATAGTATTTTTTATACTAAAAAATAGGGGAAAACCTTTTCGACAAACCACTTCATGCAACTATATTATGATTGGCCTGAGATCAGGAAACATGTGCAAATGAAGTGGTAGATCAAAAACCATCCAGAGGAAGTTTTCACAGGAAGTTATTTCCTTATTAGGCTTTGAACACAATTCCACCTTTTGTCGGAACAGTGCCCACACAAACTACAGCTTGGAGCCGGTTTCTCTGTTGCTCAAGAGGTGTGGGAAGCACACCTTTCCCATCTGGCGCTTGCATTGGATTACATACTGAGTGCATACAGAGTCACCATGGCTTCACATACAAACAGATGCTGTGGCCTCCTCCTGCAGGCACTGGCTGACTGTGAAATTAATCATCAGATGGTCCATCCTGTCTGGCTGTAGCAGTGATGGCATGTCTGTGGTGTAGCACCTGAGGACCTGCTCCATCAGCCCCAACATCTGACCCACCTTTAGGGGACATCTGAGATCAGCTCAGCACCAGATGTACCTCGATAAAGTGCAAAAATATGGAACAGATATTTTCTTGTCTTGATGTACTGGATGTGGGTTTTATTGATTTATTCATTTACCCTGACACTTGGAGAACGGTGTTGTATCACAGACAGCAGAAGCTCCTCTTAAAGAAGACAAGTGATGTATAATTCATCACTCTGAGCACAGTGTGTATGGCTGTTAATAGAATAATAGTAATATTTGTGAGTGACATCCATAGATGTACATGTACCACATGTTACTGCTTCTCTTATGGAGCTCCAGTGAGGTTTGGGCTTCACCAGCATAGTGCAGCACTGCCTCTGTCCTTTAGAGCTCTCAGACTGGGTTGTTCATATTAACTGCAGTAAAACTGCAGCAGTGGAGGAGGAGGAGGAGGAGGAAGCTAGTGTTACAACATTGCACATAGTCTGCATAGCCTCGTCAGCTTAGGTTTCTTTCCACCAGTGAAAAAAATCAAACATACCCAAACTGATCAAACCAGCAGCCTTTATCTGGAAAAAAAAAGCCTGCTGCACTGAAACCCAAAACCTGAATGCCCGCTTTTAGGCGTGACCTCAAGCTTGCACCTTACAAGCAAACTAAATCAGGTGGAGTTGCTACTTTACTGGCTGTAAGTTCTAGGTACTTAGGAAGCTACAAATGTGGAATTTTTTTTTTTTTTTTTTTTTTTTTTGTCAGAACAATGGATTTTTTTTTTCTTCTTTTGAACCATCATTCATATTAAACTGTGGCATCTTAAAAGTAAGCAGTCCTCCTTTGAGCACATTGAAGCACATTCAGACGTGAACTGAATGGTTTGGATGCTCTGTCTCTCACCTTGAAAAGACCCCATATCCCCCGCTGGCGTGGTGGCAGTTTTACTTTGTTTAAGTGTCTATCAGTTAAGAGACAAGTTGCCAAAAGCATAGCATTAACTGAATGGTCTTTTGTTTCAGACTTTTTTACTTTAACTCCATTGCTTGTCACTCCACCCTTTACCTCTCTGGTGCTGGTAACTCATCTCATTGTTTGCTCTCTTTTTATGTGTTGTTTTTGAGATTTAGACATATGCTAATCTATTTTGAGTCCTTTTTTCCCCCTCTGGAGCCAAAGAAAGCTGTTGGTGCTTGACTGATGATCTGTGGCAGCCTCAGATTTCTGATCTTGTAGGTTTAATGGGGGAGAAACACAATAATCAGATTAGCGAGACAAAAGCGATCTGTTGCACTGTCAATTATTTAACCGGCATAGGTTGTCTAGAACAACAGGGGTATGGATCATAGAGGCTGAATTGCATTTAACTCAATGGTGATGTCCACCACCTCGGTGGTTACCTGACAGGGTCCCTGACCTATGATTTCACTCTGGCATCTCAGTTGTAATCTCTAAGCTAACTCGATTGTCTCTCAGGAAGGAGACATGATGTTGCAGTATCTGTTCTGGACATTTAGTCCGCTGACTTTTCTGATCACGCACACATTAGGATTTTGAAATAATGGCTTTGTTTGATGTAAATGCCAGTTAGAGAGGATATTGATGTTCTCTTGCAAAGTTCCTGCTGGAATAAATCCGGTCATAAACCTTGTGCTTAATTGATCGATTGCTATGTGAAGTCACACTGCCGATGATCAAGGGGCTGGCAGTGGACAGATCAGCATCTGATCAAGGCCGTGCCATGGCACTGTAACGAAGCTCGTATGAATATGGTGACAGGAAGTGGGCCAGACATCCTGTTTCATTTCTCTATGCATATATATTTGTCCTTTTTTTGGCCGAGGTACAAACCCATTTATTTGGACATGGATAAATGACGTCTCTGCTTGCGCACAGCTGCATTGCAGCCACGTGAGCGTGCCTGTGCCAGGTGTGACGTGGGAGGGAGGTAGAGAGCAGGAGCAGGAAGGGCTTGTTTAAAAATGTTGAGCGTTGAGCTTCCACACTGGTACGGGACAGTATCGGGTAGACTTTGCTCAGGACTATTTATCTCTACTGGGTAGCAGCAACCAGAGAAGAAGCAATGCGACTCCAATTGTCCACATCCAACCAAAGCGTTACAGGTAACACCTGCTCTTTTAAAGTGTTGTACGGTTTTGTTTTCTTACAGAGGTTTTTTCTCAGTTAATCTCTTGGTACGCTTAATTTTCGTGTGTTGGCATGTCTGAGTCAATCTGGCAGCTTTGGCTGTCAGCATGCTTCAGAATGTATTGTATTATTTTTGCCTTTGGCTTTTTATTTGTACTTCCAATCTTTTGAGAATAGAGCTTAATTTTACTATTTTTAAACTTGGTTTTAGATCAGCATATGATATTTTTTTTGCAGCGCATGAGTCCAGTCATTCAATCGTTTAAAAAAGTGCTTGCCTGTTTAAGAGTGTCTAGTTTCTTCTCCTGGAACATTTTGCTAATATTATATTCAAGGCAGGGATCTTTTGGAATTGAAGGTAAGCGCTATGCATTGATTTGAACCGCATCAATAAACCAAAAAGCCTTGTCAGTGCAGTCCTTGTCCTCTCAGATTTCTCTAATATTCAGCAATCTATTTGGCAACAATGAAGGACACCAAGACCAAACACAATGTTGGTGTCATTTTCTGCAACGTCCTTGTAGAGGATCTAGCAGATCTGGTATCACAACGAGTGCTGTGCTCAGTAGGACATCATGGCCTCCATTTCCAACACCAGCACATTTTGGACCGGCCATCCCTGACCCTAGCACTGAATTAAGCAAAAAAAAAAAAAAAAAGACGTCTTACTCAGTGTCTATATTCTCTGAGCACTATGTTGTTCTGTTTTTTTTCTTACATTAGCGCCCATCAGCACCACTGCGTCAGCCAAGACATCTAGTCATATGATGCGTTGCAAAGAAGAGGACAGGAGCTACTGCGTGAACGGGGGCGAGTGCTTAACCGTGAATGTCACACCCAACAGCACCAAACACCTTTGCAGGTAAGGTGAAAGGATGAAAAATTGTATGCATTTAAGAAACCATTAACCAACACCCAACTAATGTTCGACTCCATATTACATTTTTAGTCACATAATTTGGAATGCGTTTTTTCATATGCAGTTATTATAGAGATATATAATTATAGACAATATATCATTATAAGTGATATAGTTATTATCATTATGATTATTATAATGTGTAAGTAATTACTGATTTTAATGTAAAGTATTGCCAAGTAGGGCTTTACATGTCATTTTTAGATCCAGCACAATGTGTAGTAAAAATAGACATGCAAATCACTGAGAAGTGCTGGCATGACCCGTGTTTTCCCCAAAAAAGCCCCACCAAGCAGGAAAGAAGATTCCAGGGATTGAAACTTTCCATGCTGTGTCTGAGAGTAAAGACTATAGGCTGGAAGAACGGGAAAGACCTGCTGTAGAGTGAAGTAGCAGGCGAAGGAATGAATAACAATAAGAAAAGTAACAGGTTATCGGCAGTGGCCGCTATCTTTTTACTGTCCAAAAGTTAAAGGTTATTGGCCATCTCAGCACTAGATAGGATTTCAGATGGATCTACTGCACTTATATTATTTAAAAACGTAAAGTGGAGACACGATGAGAATGTCGTCTCAGCTTCTCACAAACTCTGTTATTCCAGTGACCTGTACAAGTGTGTATCCATCAGCATCATTAAGAAAAAGCTCCGACTCAAGGACTGGGAGGCTTAGCATTGCCAAAGAGACACTTTGGCTTGTGGCCTTCCAATACATAAGACTTTTAGTCTACTGAGAGACTGCATTTAATATTAAATACTTCAGTGACTAAGCAGAAAATCACTGCTGCCGTGTGTCTTTTTATTCTGCAAACACTGCAGGACGAAGCAGGCAAGAAGAAAGGCAAGCCTGTCTCTGTCATTCATTTTCATCTCTCTCTCGCTCTCCCTGCCTGTATGTCTATACTGTGCGGAAGCAGGCTGGCTGCCTGAATCTCCAGGGATCAGACAGAGCTGAGATCTCAATAGCCTCATACACACGTCAGGAGATCAACCCTGAATCAGAGGATGTGTGAAAAAGACATGCTGTGGTTGTGTTAATGCAGCCAGCCATCTTAAAATATTATCAGAAGTTTCTCTTTCGCTCTTAAATATTCATGTTGCAATTCCATGACTTATAATATTATTAGAATATATATAATATTACAAACCTTGTACTCAGCAGTCAATCATTGTATTTTCTTTCTTATTCCTTTCCTAGTCCTCATGGTCTCTCTCTCTCTCTCTCTCTGCTGGGAGACTCAGCTGTCCCAGCTGTTAAGACCCTGTAATAGGCACAGCTGGAAGGACTCAGAGGCTGTGCCAGTCACGCTACTAGATTCCCTTTATCAGAGCTTTAGAAAGCCCAACTCTGTCATCAGAGAGCAGATGGCCTACCAAAAAGCTCCGGTCTTGGCATCCAACTACACTTTTAATGCCCACCTAAACTTTACACATGACCACAGGCCAGGAAGTGCAGTTATTCCCTTAAAAGCAGCCATGTCCATCAAATTGCATCTCAAACCTCATTTTCTAAAAGTTATAATGTAGTTGCTATCTAATTTGTCGTGCTTGCTGTTAGACATTATGTTCTTTGTTTAGTGTCAGTTTGTCGCTGTGCTCATCCCCTCTCACCCACCACCCCACCCCCTTTCTCAGGTGCCTTCCAGGATTCTCAGGGAACCGCTGTGAAATCACAGAACCTGTCAGAGTCTCAAACCAAGAACGTATGTGCAGCCACTGAACCTCCCCAAGCGCATGCTGCATAGCTGGTGTTTTATGCTTTTGTCTCTCCTCCTACCATTTCCCTAATCACAGTCTCCATAACTCCTAACTGTCCATCTGTCCCCTCCATTAGATGTGGACAGGTGTGGAAATGTGTGTGGCATAAACCACTTTAAGCCACTAATCTCTGCTCTTGCTCATTTGAAGCGAGCATCAAAACAGGCTAGTGTCATCCCCATTGGAGGACATTTGGACCAGTTGCTGATGCAGTTTTGTTCGCATGGTGATGATACTGCATTCTGATTT
Organism: Hemibagrus guttatus; assembly: GCA_033459395.1. Classification (NCBI taxonomy): domain Eukaryota; kingdom Metazoa; phylum Chordata; class Actinopteri; order Siluriformes; family Bagridae; genus Hemibagrus; species Hemibagrus guttatus. The sequence continues at coordinate 980,729 of JAUCMX010000015.1, read as the reverse complement.
GTTGAATCCTCCTTCAGTTATGTGATTTTTATTGATTTGGGTTTTTTTTTTTGTTTGTTTGTTTTTTGGGCGACTCGATCGCTTGGAAATTAAACTCACCTAATCGAGCCGTTACTTTGGGACTGTGATTTGGCCAATAGTTGGGAAGAGTGTGTTTCAACAAACATTGTCAATGTTTGTAACACATTTTGCAGAGAACACCAGAAATGCACATGGGCACGGGGAGAACTTTTGGGTATCCACTCACCCCCTTTTCCCCTTTTCTCTTCTCTCTTCTCTCTTCTCTCTGACTTTTTTGTTTCCCTCTCAGGTGCCCAAATGAGTTTACTGGTGATCGCTGCCAAAACTACGTAATGGCCAGCTTCTACAGTACGTCTATTTCCTTTTCCTGTCTGCGCTTGGATTGAAGCATGCTCAATCAACGCTATTTCCTATTGCTTTTTTTGTTTTTCCTGGTAGAAAGATCAGGGTGTTTTCTGTGCTGTTTTGGGGTTCTGTTGTACGTCCTTTACCATACCTACTCCTCGCATGTTTAACATTTTTTAACCTAGTTTTGTTATGCTGGAATATTAACCTGAATATGGAGGCAGTGGATAGGATCATTTTATTTAATTTGAAAAGAACTGAACTAAACATTTTGTTATATTTAATCAGAGATGTCCGCAGCCTTCCCAGAGATGTAAAAGGAGTAAGGCTGGGTCTCCTTTCCAACAGAAATCAATCGGACAGGAGTGTTGCGTGCAGTTTTTATGCAATCTAGGTTTATTACTGATCCTACATAGACCAAAACGAGCCTTAAAACAGTAGAGGATCTTCGGTGTTACTGCTGAGTGATATAAGATACACTACTGTTTCATTGAGTCTTAAACTTGCCTGAACCTGAACCACAGATAAGATCGTCTTTAAAAGTCACATTCTTTTCCTATGAGAAGCAAAAACTGCTGTTTTGCAGATACAGGACCCAACACAGAACTCACACTTGTTCCTCAATCTTTAGTGCCTGAGCTAATCTAAGAGTTTTCTGGATTGAAACAGACTGTTATGATGTCCATACTCCGTGAAGATGCATTTGGTTTTGGACCAGCACCAGCAGAGCACTAGAACTAGTGGGTGCTAAGAAGCTGAAATCAATAGTAACTGCCACACTTTTCTTGTTGAGCGCAGCACCTACAGCAGTTTATAATTTGGGTTGGCAATTATTATATGGATTTCCTTTTATATTGCCAAAGCTTTGCTTTTCTACTTTAAAGCATTCTCTGGAAGTGTGATGGAGGCCACGGAGGAAGAGCATCTGCTGCAGTGATTTGCGACTGTTTGCACAGCATGTTTGCTCCCAGCTACAGCTAGTTTTAGCGTAGCACCTTGACTTTACAATCCAAGGCACAGAAGCAGATCTTCAATAATTGAGCAATCGCTCTGAGTGGGGGGAAAAAAAACAAGTGCAGTTATCATTTAACTTCAGGTAGACTTTGATTAAACTAGTGACTTCATGTCTCATGACGAAGATAAATGATCTCAAATGCGACGTTTTAAAAAAAAAAACGTGAACAGATTTCTATAATACTTTCTATAATGGATCCTATATAATTCAATTCAAGAACTAAATCCGCTCACCAAGCACTTTATGTAATTTTGTACACCTGCTCATTTGTGTAGCCTAATTATCTAAGCAGCCAATCATGTGGCAGCTGAGCAGTGCATAAAAACATGAAGATACAAACCAAGAGCTTCAGTTAATGTTCACATCATCAGAAGGAAGAAAAATGTGCTCTCAGTGCACATCATTTTTGGTGCCAGACAAGCTAGATTAAGTATTTCACACACAACTTTTCGCATAAACTGTAGGGTTTACACAGCATGGTGTGAAAAAGGACAGCTTCAGAGAATTCACAACACATCAAAACTTGAGGTGGATGAGCTACAGCAGCAGAAGTCCATATCGAGTGCCACTCGCACCAACAGAAATCCGAGGCTAAATCGGGCGAAACAGGGATAGAGACAGCTGAGAAATAAAATAAAAATATAAGCTCAGGCAAATGGTTTCCCCGAGTCTGTGCCTCTGCGTGATTGGCTGATTGGATAATTGCATGAATAAACAGGTGTACAGGTGTTCCTACTAAGGTGTTCAGTGAGTGTTTTATTTTCATACATGATGATGATACAACATACACGTAGGGCCTGTATGTATATCTTAACATGTATGAATAGCATGGCTGTGAAAACAGTGAAAGCTTTTGGTTTTGATTTTGATGTGCCTTATGGTTTCATCTCACTCAATGGTTTAAATACTGTACTTGAGTGAAAGATGCATGTCCCTAACAGCATGAAAGACGGTGGTGGTGTTACCAGTGGAATAACACAGGTTTCGCTCCTGTTTTAAAGAATAGGGCCGACCTGTGTCACGATGCAAGCACAGTGATGTTTGCATGTGCATGCTATTTTACTGAATTCATAACTAACTTATGACAGGCAGCCATGAAATGTATTGGAAACGGTGATGAATACATGCCTTTGAATTGCTGGACAATGTATTGTTAAGATGAAAGACGCTCAGGCGTGTGGGTTCTAGTTACGTAGTGCTTTGCAGTTGTTTAAATATTTGCTTAGCTAGGTGATCATTACAACATTATCACTCAAATCTCCAACCAACTGTACTTTCTTTCTTTTTGTCATCTTTTCTGCCTCGGCAGAACATCATGGGATTGAATTTATGGGTATGAATTGTTCCTTCCTTCTAGTTTGCCGAATTGTAGGACTAGTAGCTTGAGCCTTTTTCCTTCAACTCTTAGCCAGTTTCCTTTTGCTATTGAAGGGATCATACAGCCATAACAGATGTGATTTCACTCCACATTGCATTATAATTATTTGCACAACAGTAAAAACCAAGGTTTTTAAATCCCAGTCTTTTAGAATAGTCAACATTTCTATTGCTGTAAAGCTTAAATGCTGCATCACTGCATCAGCGCGTGAGAGTGCTTGATACGCAAGGCGCATCAGCACACGCAGCCTGAATGGCAGTAAAGGATTCTCAATTATTCATGTAGACCTCTGACATGTTCTGTTCAGGACACACACACACACTCACAGCCCTCTAGTATTAGATGAATTGCTCGGCGGTTATGCTGTATGTGCAGATCCCTTCAGTCTTTGCTTTGCTCTGTTCCTCTGCATCCCTCCAATCTTTGCATGTTGCACAAGATACGCTGAACATCTTCCTCCCGTCTTTCTTTTTATCTCCTCCTCATTCTTTCCTCAGCCCATCTCATCCTGCAACTTTTTTACTTTTTTCTCTTTTTTGGTTCCTTCAATTAGTCTTCTATCCTTTTAAACAAAATACCTGCATTTTTTTTTCTAGACGTAGTACTGGCAGTTGTGTCGTGTGCCTGTTTCAGAGGATGTTTACTACCAATAAACTGAACTAATAAATTGTTAACCAGAATACTTTGAGTTTTGGCAACAGCAATTGCTCACAGGGCATCACACGCTCTCTGTAGAGAGATTATTTCTATCCCTCTGTTGAGTTTATTGATATAAAGCGAGAGTACATGGCTCTATAACACACTGTAGGATTTGAATCATGTAGCATACAACAATATCATTTCACAAGCCTGCCACAAACCCTGTGACCAACTGCTGCTGCTCTTTTAGTCCTGTTTCCTAAAGCCTTGTGTTTGTGAAAAACTGGAGCATTTGCAAGCCAAAGCAGTGTATGAGCAAGAAAACAGTCAAATGTTCTATCGCTGCTGCTTTGGTTCTCCAGATGCTACCAAGTATTCCACAGACTTGAGGTCTTATTGAATACAACCCTCAAGATTTTAATCCATAAACAGCATAATTAACCCAAATGTATATATGTGAGTAATGTGTTAAGTTTGATCTGTTGGGAATTCATAGGAATGCAATTCAGAGGATGTATTTGACACGGTGTTGACGCAATGATTTTCAAACCCACTTTTACTTAATCATTCATATCAAAACTGCGTCCTGAGATCACTTTGCATCTAGATGCATTCCCAACTTTACTACTAAAAAAAACAACACACATTTTGTGAGATCTGTGCAAATAGAATTTTGTAAGATGAATTCATTTGCACAAATTCTACATGTTAAATACAGAAACCTTATTTTTGATGTTATTGTGGGGTTGTTAAAAAAAAAACAAAAACAAAAAAACCTTTGTCCTCTCTTCCAGAAGCTGAGGAGCTGTATCAGAAACGCATATTAACAATAACCGGCATCTGCATTGCTCTCCTTGTTGTTGGCATCATGTGTGTGGTGGCCTACTGCAAAACGAAGTAATTCCATTTGCTATTGATATTTAAATGTTGGCTTTTGTTTGTATTTCATGAATGATTCATATATGTTGAGATGTTATTTTAAACAGATATGTGTTTGTTCGTTGAGCAGGAAACAGAGGCAAAAGCTGCATGATCGCTTGAGGCAGAGTTTACGAAAGCGTAACGCCATGGCCGACATGGGCAATGGCTCGCAGTATCCCCACAACCTCCATCAACCACCGCAAAGCCTGCAGCTTGTTGATGTAAGTGGTTGCCCCCGTCTGGCCCTTTATTCTAATTACAGTGAAATAAAGCCTCGGTTACATCTAGTCCGCATGACCATCAGAAGACCATCAAAATGGCCATAGTGTAGCAAGGAAGTGAACATTATTGTGCATCATTTTTAAGTAAAATTTACATAGAAGATATGTTCTCACATTCCCATGATTTCTTCTGATTTCAGCAGTATACATCGAAAAACACCGCCCCTGCTGAGCATGTGATTGAGAAAGAAACGGAAACTTCATTTACCCTGAGCCAGTACACATCACCGACTCAGCCTCCCACTGCCGTCACGGCTAGCCTCAGCCAATGGTACCGTGTCCACTTCCTTTCTGAGAGTGTAGACAGACCAGAGACTGAAAAACAGGGCTTTATACTACACTGTAGCTTGGGTAAAGCATTGGACAATTTGGATGTTAAATAATATGAGTAATTGCATTCCAGAAGAAGGAAATTAGTTATTATTTAATGAAATGACTGATGACTGGAGATAAACTGTGATCAATAAAATTTACAGGTCATTCTTCATGTCTAATAAGGCAGGTTGTGTAAATGGTTGGTATCATAAGAGCTAATGTATTCATCAGCATCAGGTTTTGTCTTTCAATTTAAAACCAATTGCACTAGTGTAGATTTTTTTTTTCTTTGTTGTTCCTTCAGTATTGTACCATTTAGTTTAACTATAGGTTTAAAATGATATATTTAACTTGTACAAATCTATTTTTACAAGCTTGGTTAGATAAGCTTGCTCATAAATGGTAGTGCTTTTGATTGTTTTTCTCTGTGACGTTATAGTTGGAGTAATAAAAAGCCAGAGAATGTGATGTCTGACACTCGTACGATCTCTGGAGCACAAAACAGCCGGAATGGCACTCCGAGCCATCGTGGGCGTCTAAATGCCACCGGAGGAGCCCGAGATGTCAACACCTATGTCAAAAACTCCAGAGAAACAACCGATTCCTACAAAGACTCTCCCTATAGTGAGAGGTAAAGTCGACTCTACACTCCTAACACAAATGTTTTGTGGCTTTCTACATTTAACACTTCACAGTATTCTTCAACCAGAAATATGTTAAGTTATACCTACAATTGAAACTCATCCTCTTTATGTAAGGTTTGTTTCGACCGTGACAACACCGACACGCCTCTCGCCTGTGAAGTTGCTTTCCCCAGCAACGCCCTCCTCCCCTCCCTCTGAAATGTCAGCGCCTCTCCCCAGCCTGGCAACCTCTATCCCTTCCATGGCGACGAGTCCGTTGGGTGAGGAGGAACGCCCTTTGCTGTTCCTCACGCCCCCGCGGCTCAGAGAGAAATCAGAGTCCAACCGAGCCCAGCAGCTCCGCAACTCGGCCCACTACAACCACGGCCTGGATGAGATGAGCCCTCCGCCCAGCCCGCTGCACACCAAGGAGGACGAGCAGCATGAGAGCATGCAGGAGGACAACTCCGTACCCTGTGCCCAACCCACAACTGCTACTCATAGCCCCACGGCCATGCACAACTCTAAAAGAACAAAAGCCGGATCTCAGAACAGTCAGGATGAGCAGAGCGGAAGTAGCTCTGAAAGCAGCAGCTCAGAAAGCGAGGCAGAGGAAGAGCGCATGGCCGAGGACACACCGTTCCTCATACAGAACGCTGGGGTTGCAGGCATGGCTGTGCTGGGGCTGGAGTTGGTAGACAGCAGCAGGACTAACACCGCACTGCGCCTCTCCCCACAAGACGATCTACAGAGCAGACTGGCCAGCGTAATGGCTAACCAAGATCCGATTGCTGTGTAAAAGTGAACATACCATAGGAAAAAAGTAAAAAGGATACTAAGAGTAAACACTAAACATTTATTTTCTATAAATTAAGTATTTGAGGGAAATAAAAAATAACTTTTATTTTAGTTATGTAGTGCAAAAAGTCTTTTATAAATTAAATGTGTATATAATGTGTTTGCTTCTTGAAAAAAAAGTGCCATTTGTTATATGTATGTATGTATGTATGTATGTATATATGGTCTCAGTATTTCAAAGGCAGAAACAATATCAATGGTGCCTTTAATTTCAGCATGGAGAACAAAAGGAATCTGCGTTACGACACTGAGCTATATATTCATGACCTTGAGCCAGAAACCAGCACTGCTGCAATCCACAATCGGCATATGAAGTCTAAAAATCCATAACAATAATATAAAAAAGAAAGAAAGCAGTAAAAAAAAAAAAAACAATCTCAAACTGAATTAATATTCTTTCTCAGCTGGTCACAAGGTTATTAAAGCTCAGCACTAGAAATCTGAGTTAGTAATTGGGCATGTGAAAGCTATAGGTCAAGCCAGTTGAATTTGTCTAGTTTGCCTGTTACTGAATGAATATATGGCTCACTACGTCAATAATTCAACACATCCGTTGGCTTCACAGTAATGCATTGTGGGGAAGGTACAGCACCAATATAAGAGCTGGTCTACACAGTGTAAACGCCAGAAAATGTACACATTCGCCCATCAATAATCTGGTACGATGTTATATTATTTCCAGAGTGTCTGTTGTGTTGTTTTCTTTTACAGATGTGATCACTTGTGTAACAGGTTCACTCACTTAACTGTATTTTGCAGCCTAAAAAAATTCTCAGACAAAAAAACTACACATCTGAGTGGTAAACGCAGACACTAACTTATACTGAAGCTGAATGGTGGATGAAATGCCTCTGAATACTACTTCACTTTATAAATCTCTGTATTGTACCTGTTTAGTGTGTCAGAAGCCAGAAAGTCTTAAATAATAATTCTTCAAATTATTGCTTAATTTTGTTTGTTTTTTTCATTTTAACAAAAATACCTTCCCTAAATCACATCTTTGTTTGCTTCAAGATTTTTTTTTTTTTTTTTTTTGAGAGAAAGAATGCCTAACCATTTCTGCAGAATTTCATACCAGTACCATTTTTTTCTTGTTAGTTTGTTTGTTTTTCTTCCTGAGATAATCAAAAAAAAAAAAAAATGAAAAGAAAAGCCGTCACAAAATCTGGCCCATTTACATTCTTCATTTTATAGTATTTATTTTGTCTGTTATTTATTTATTTATTTATTTATTGCTTTGGCCTTCTATAGTCAGTCAAATATAGTCTATATTTTAATAGTGCTGAAAATATACGTTGAAATATATATATAAAAATATAAATAATCATTATATGTAAGATTGGACTCACGTTTTCACCATTCCATTATATTCCCATGATTTTTTTATTTTTTTTTTTTTAAACGTTGGAGGCCTAGTGTAAAATTGCAATATGAATAAATTTACAGCTGATTATACTCTCATTGTACGGTTATATAAACCACAGAGAGCCTCTTGAAAATACCCCATGATGCATTGCTTTTAAACCAAGGAGTGTCTTGTCAGATGCGCCTGTCTGTGTAAATACGCCTCCAACAGCTTGGGTTCTTTCGTTTACGCAAGACAATTACAGCAAGGTTTGTGTTTTTGACCCACTTCCTTGACAATGAAAATATCTCAACACTGATATTTTGTGACATGACTGTAGCTAATTATACACAAAATCTTTATTGTTTTATTTATTATTATTATTATTATTATTATTTGCAAAGGACAGACTGTATGTTCATTTTTTTTCTTTTTCATATAAATGACATGTACAATGATATGTTAATTCTTACTGGGTTTCTGTGTCAGCGTGGTCAGTTATGACTGCACTGTGCAAACGGCATTACAACTGCAAGAGAAACACAAAATAAACCATAGTCAAGATAACTGCATGAACACACAAAGACAATTGCAGGCATGTATTGCACTAAACGTGCATGATCACAGATGTCAATCAAAGCCATTGCAGTAGTCACAGACTTGCAGGTCTCGCTACTCTTCTACGTTTCATTAAAGAACTCTCCATGTTCATCTACTATTGTGTGAAATACTATAAACATCCTGTGTGGTTTCTGTATGTGTTTGCAGCTGCTCACCTTTTAACTAGACCTCTTAATGTTAAATTCATTCAAATTAGGATTGGCTTTTTGGATATTTTGAAATACAATATAAAGTTTACAAAATACCTAGTATAAACAATCCATTGGATAACATGTACGGTGTCAAAATGCCTATTTAGAAACTTCCCACCGGTTTCACTTTTACTTTAAGGAGTTCAGACCCACCAGATGCCACAGTGTACTCTGTACAGAGAGATCTTTAGAGCACTGACGTCTGTGTTTCCCTGAAAGAGTTTCACTGGTGTCATAAACACGTCCAGACATGCACCTTGCTGCGGTTCCTGTGCTGTTGGTATTTCAGCATTCCTGCTGTTCTCTCCACCTTAAGTAATCACTGAATACCTTGACACGCTTGGTTATTGTCTGTCGGATGCTTCTAACACGTTAATTACCTTCGTGACAAAGCGCAAAAAAAATCTATTTGCAGACAAGCCCTGTTACACTGTGCTCCTGTTCAAGCTCCAGGTGGGAAAGGGTGCAGAGTTTCATGTTGGACAGAAGTCCTAGTTTAGGCAAAAACCACATGTGCAGAAACACCAGGAGAGAATTGATCAGAATCAGTGGTTAGGCAAAACCCATGAGCAGAATCGCCAGGTTGGGTCAAGCCACAATTGTTGGTTGAGCAAATCCTCATACTGATCCAGAAACATTGGCTGTGTGAAGCCCCATATTGGTCTGATTAGTTTCTTGGGCAGAAAGCTGCTTGTATGAGAGAAAAGTAGAGGGAAATATGACCCTGATTTTATTTTGTTGATTAGTTCCATTACATGAATCGTGCCTGCTAGGTAGCTATCTAATGATAGATATTTTGTTAGCAGATAATGTTTGTTAGGTACTTAGTTAACGTAGTGGATGTACTTTTAGTGGCTAGTTGATGCACTTTTCACACACACTGCTTTCACTGACATTAATGTGTTGACGCAGTACATGTGGAATGGAATTTGTCAGGTGAACTGCAACCGAGTTGCACGTGGCTACTAAACATGCCTCCGGCTGTGCTGTTACTGGCATCACTGACTTTTATGGCATGTTAGTAAGTTAAGTTTTTGTGCTGGTATTGAAATATCCAAAAATACGGTGTCCAAACCGGGACGTTTTATATTGCACAAAATGTGGGCAAGTGTAAATAGTTTACCTGGAATCATTGTAGACTTCTATCTCGATGGACTTGCTAAAAATAAGTGACTCACTCATTAACACACTCTAACACACCCAAAAATTCAGTCTATCAGCCTTATGTGTGAAAGTGCTGTATGAGATCAAACATTGCTCATTGTTTATTCCACCTGTCCTGCTCACAAGTGTAGAGATAAGCTAGCTATATATAGTTTTTTGAACCAAATACAAAAAAGCACATCTGTCACATTTCCTCTCACAGTGACGGCGCTTTATTGGTAGATAAACGTGTATAATTTAAAACTGGCTGCTCTTTAATAACAGCCTAGATGTAGCATCCACAGTAGCATGTAACACTGATTTACACTAACAGCAGAGGTGATAATAATAATAATAATAATAATAATAATAATAATAATAATAATAATAATAATAATGACTGACATCTGTTTGTGTGAGAATTGCAGTGATACTGAATCACTAAGTGTGACTTGCTATTTTTCAGAAAAACAAGATCAAGATAGGGATGAAATTACATGCTGTCCAGAAACAAATGTAATGAAGATATTTATAAATCTTCACGCTTGCTTTCGGATTTAAGTTTAGTGAAACAGAAGTCTTGCACATTGTCGTGTTCTGTGTTAAGGATTGTCTCTGTAAGAACAAACAGTATCTGGTTTTAGTTACAGGGTCACTTACTAATGTCTGATTTCTACACAGATATATGGACCTCATGTGCTCACCTTGAGAGATTTGTTCACAATCTTATAAACACATTCATGTGAGTTAGATTACATAACAACACAACACAACAGTTTATATAGCCACTGTGTTAAAGGTCTTGCACAATGCTTAACCTCATGGCATGCATAAAATTACTCTGGTTCACGTCATCCAGTGCAGGTAATGGAAAAATCACACTGAGAATATGGTTACTAAAAAAATATGAAGCAAATACAGTAAGGAAAAGGGAAGAAAGGGAAATGAAGGTGAGCTAAAGTGTGCAGAAATACAAAACTCAAGTCTACATTCATTTTCTTACTGATATGTGAGCTTCCAAGACTCAAAAAGCTGCATATATAATGTATTACGCCATTACTTTGTCTCTCTGGTGCTGAAAGGTTTCCACTGCAAGCTTGTTGGAAAGATTCACCCATAAAAATGTCTTCACTTTGATGGTGGTCCAGATATGTCAGCAATTTTTTTGCTTTTGGGATCTGATTAAAAGGAGAAAAGCTGTTGGAGGAAATAGAGGAACTGATCATTAAACCAAAATACGGAGCCTAAATACAGAAAGGACATTAAGTTCCAGATTGCGCTGTTCTTGAAAACTCTTCAGAGCCTGAGAAACTGTTTGAAGCTTTCTCCAGGGGAAAATCATTTTTCATACTCCACAGTGGAAGAACCAGAACATGAAATTGTACAATGCCAGGGAAAGGAAATATAAATTACTGTTTTGTTCACTATGCTCTGGTTCAAAGCTCAAGTTGGCACAATCTTCTGTGGTACACACATTTTCCTTTCCTCTGCTCTGTAACTGACCTTTCCTGATCCTGTGATACACTCTATTAGACATGGACCAACAGTGAAGTAAGAACGAAGAACTAAACTGAGATCTGAGGACCAGCAGCTGTTTGCCTGCCATTTGAGAGAGATCATGTACTGTAGGCAATGTTCAACAATAAAGCCCTGTGACGAGTGTTTGTATGCTAGAGGTTAAAAAAGTTCGTTATAAATTATTTGGATGTTATATATATATATATATATATAGTGAGAATAGAAAACACAGAAATCAGGCCAAACCTTGTTTAAAGCCAATGGTTCCTTAAAGCACATACACTGATCAGCCATAACATTATGATCACCTGCCTAATATTGTGTCGGTCCCCCTTTTGCTGCCAAAACAGCCCTGACCCGTCAAGGCACGGACTCCACTAGATCCCTGAAGGTGTGCTGTGGGATCTGGCACCAAGATGTTAGCAGCAGATCCTTTAAGTCCTGTAAGTTGGGAGGTGGGGCCTCCATGGATCGGACCTGTTTGTCCAGCACATCCCACAGATACTGGATTGGATTGAGATCTGGAGAATTTGGAGGCCAAGTCAACACCTCAAACTGGTTGTTGTGCTCATCAAACCATTCCTGAACCATTTCTGCTTTGTGGCACGGTGCATTATCCTGCTGTAAGAGGCCACAGCCATCAGGGAATAGCGTTTCCATGAAAGGGTGTAGATGGTCTGCAGCAATGCTTAGGTAGGTGCTACGTGTCACAGTAACATCCACATGGACGGCAGGACCCAAGGTTTCCCAGCAGAACATTGCCCGAAGCATGACACTCCCTCCACCACCTTCTTCCATTGCTCCATGGTCCAGTTCTGATGCTCACGTGCCCATTGTTGGCGCTTTCTGAGGTGCACAGGGGTCAGCATGGGCACCCTGACCGGTCTGCAGCTATGTGGCCCCATACGCAACAAATGGTGATGCACTGTGTATTCTGACATCTTTCTATCAGAACCAGCATTAACTTCTTCAGCAATTTGAGCCACAGTAGCTCGTCTGTTGGATCGGACCACACGGGCCAGCCTTCATTCCCCACGTGCATCAATGAGCCTCGGTCACTCATGACCCTGTCTCCGCTTCACCACTGTTCCTTCCTTGGACCACTTTTGATAGATCCTGACCACTGCAGACCGGGAACACCCCACAAGAGCTGCAGTTTTGGAGATGTTCTGATCCAGTGGTCTAGCCATCACAATTTGGCCCTTCATCAAACTCGCTCAAATCCTTACACTTGTCCATTTTTCCTGCTTCTAACACATCAACTTTGAGGACAAAATGTTCACTTGCTGCCTAATATATCCCACCCACTAACAGGTGCCATGATGAGGAGATCATCAGTCTTATTCACTTCACCTCTCACTGCTCACAGTGTTATACCTGATGTGTGTATGTGCAGACAGCTGAAGCCTAAACACCATAAATCACATTAACAAACAAATGAGATAACAACCTGAAACTGACAAATTACAAGTCATATACAAATGTTGGGTTTTGTTCAGTGTAAAAAAAGAAAAAGCAGGTATTGTGCAAAACCGGTATGTGTCTGTGTGTTAAAGACCTGACAGGTTATATTTTTGCAGCACTCAGATTGTCCTGCCTGTGTTAGTGAAGTCCTCTCCTCCATCTGCCCAGATTCTAATCCATTTACAAAGCATCCAGACATCAGTATATACTATACTTCTGACCTAAAAGATCTGAGTGAAAAAATAAAGCAGACAACTTAAAAAAAGAGAGAACCCAGTTTGTTTTCCTCAGTAATTAATTAGAGTGCTAGACGAAATTAAAAACAATACACGGATGTTTTAACAATTAATGTTAATTACAGAATACGCTGCTACTTAGTGTAACTTGGAGTTGAGATCATATACTAGGTTTTACTAGTGTAATTATCACAAATTATATATATATTTTTTAAATATAATGTGTCTGCTAAGAATAAAACAATCATTTAATGGGTTTTTTTGGTGGTGGAGTCTGAACAGGTACGTCTTGTCTTGATGCACCATCCTTTAACCCAGTGCTTTTCAACCTTTTGTGAGGCATGGCACATTTAACACAGTGTGTATATATAATGAAAAATTGAATCTCTCAATTTGTTTATACTCTCTCAGTGTGAAACCTGGGCTCTCTCATTCACCACTGTGGCTTTTTATTAAAGTTGCCTGTTTCTCAGTGTGTTCACACAGACATACAAAATAGTCTACATTCTTGTTTCTGTTGTCATTAATTAACAAGGTCATTATTGCACTACCTACTGCCGTGAAGGAGTATTTCCATTACTCTGCCAGTCACTACATCATGCACAGGCAAATTATTTGTAGTAACTACATTTTTTTTTTTTTGGACCAATTAAGTGTAATCATATAATTTCCCACGGCACACCAGACGATCTCTCATGGCACACTTGTGCGCCACTGCACAGTGGTTGAAAGTCACTGCCTTAACCAAAAGAAAGACATGCTTGAAGAAGACTGGCATCTGTTCTGGCATTTAAGTCTTCACATCATCAAGCACAAAGAACTGTATAACTTCCACAGAACCTCCTCTCCTAAGGATTGTAGCTTAAAGGTGTTCTGACACGCTGTTCCACCTGTACTTGTATTTTTCAGTGGAAACTGTGAAGCACTTTTATACTCTTCAATAGAGTCTATTAAGCACTAGAAAATGGTGTTTACATCAAAATGTGTGCACATTGTCTTAGTACTTTCCACTCCTCAGTTTCAGCTGAAATACAGCATTCAATTTCCTTGGCAGGATCCAGAATACTCCTGAATATGGCGTGTATAACATTTCTACCGTTATTTAATCATTTATGTTGAAACGGTTAACACGAAACACCTTGCTTCTACATGTCCTTTTCTGACCTAATATTTCCAGCTAACCTCTTTGGCAATCCATGACTGTTTTTGAAGGAGTGAGAAACCGTCTCCGTTTCTATAGAAACAATTCCCATCTGAAAACTCCTCTATTAAAGCTACCAAGCTCGGACACTCGGATGGTGGCCAAGGCTTTGCTGGTGTCCTGACCTCTTAATTGGAGTGAGCCGGCAGTCCTCAGGAGCCCAATGAAACTGCTCATCACCCTTATTGCTCCAGCTGTTGTAGTGTTGCAGGGGAAACTCCACCGGAAGCCTGGGTAGCACCAGAAGATATATGATCTGACATCAAGCATGGCCTCTTGAAGCCTTAAACATGCAGAGGGAGTAGCACACTATATTTGACCATATGGTGTCATTTGTTTGAATAAGGTGGTGCACAAATAAGTCACCACTGGAAAGTCTGAGGGTTCGCAGACACTGACACTATGTAAAAGACGTTTTTGTGCTGTTACTGTCTCACCAACTCTCGTGAATTAACTGTTTGTAAATTGATCATGTTTTGACCCTTTGCCTGATTTTTGACTATTATGAATTGAGGAATCATTGTAATTTGACCTCCAGCACATGGAAACTCAAACTTATCCTGAGTCACTAGTTGTCCAATCGTCTTTTTGTTGTTAATGTTGTTATTTTTTGCTTCATTTGAAAAGATCAGCTCTTGATTTCTAAACGCATGTTATGGTCTGATGAGCCGAACTGGCACCATTGGTTTCATCAACATTTATTATAACCTTTACATATGTTCCATATGAACCAAAGTCTACTTTAATCACTATTAACTGTCCCAAAACGTTGTGATTACAAAGAAAGAGTAATCACGTAGAAGATATTTTGAAAATAAACTTATATTTTGCAATAAAAGTGTTCAGTTCCCCAATGTAAAGAGACTTTAAGGACACCTCATGGACTAAAAAATTATTCTTATTCAAATGCATGTTCTGTAAGGCATTTGGGTCTAAAAACATAATAACTAACATGCTTTTCCAACAAATATCTTTTTGAAACAGACCAAACCCCATTTTACCAATTTTATAGGATGGCATGCAGAAGATACAAGCTAAGTGTTAAGGATCAACTCGTGGTATGGGTTCACCCTCCAACACCACCTGGGGGCTGACTAACACCTGAATAAACCCTTGTAACCAGAAATTCTGTTTCTTCCTCTCGTGTACACACACGGTATGGAGCTATGATCAGTTTGTGACTAGAGCTGGAGGTGTTTTGTCCTGTAAAGTTCTGAATAGCTCATTTAGGCTTTTTAATCAAGACTGCATATATCAATAAGAGCTGTGTGTACACCTAGTGATGGACCAGAGATCTAGCAGAGATTTGTCCTAGTATGTGTGTTTGCTAGTTCTATATTAACACGTGTTAATACCGTTGTGTTTATTTCATCCGTCCATGCTACTGTATGTGACTGTGATCAAAGCAAAATGATGATAATGAGCAAAATAGCACGAGTTAACTGGCTAGGTGCATCACAGTATACTGAAAAACTTTTAGCATTAATTTCTGACTTCTTTTGTTGTTCAGTGTATACGAATGAAGATTCAATTCGTAGCCGCTTTGCTATCTTTCTTTTTGGACAAGAGTCCAAACAGAACAAAATCATAAATACGAGATGTGAATCATTTGAGTTTATTATTATTATAGAGAGCAATCTATTTGGATTTTGTTAAAAATTACACAAGAGCCACGTCTCTCCTCAAATAAACATTAAACTGAGAGAAATAAACTATCGTGGCTCTACGTCTCGATCGCTGATGTAATGTTTCCTGTTTATATTTTATCTTGCTTCTGATTGGCTGGCCATGGTGAAACACATCACTGTACGTCAGAAAGTTTAGCGCTACTTTTAAACTAATGTCTCTCGATGAATAGTTCAGGACTGACTAAACAGCCAAACGGATGTTGTTGTTTTTCCTGTGTTTTACATTAGTCTTTACTTTTTTTCATTGCCTTTAAATCAATTAATTAATTAAAAAAAATCTCTGACTCAGGCTTGAAACCTCCTTTAGTCGATCATAAACATTCCTCTATGATTTGTTCATTATATGAAAAACATTCATTCTAGTTGTGTCCCACAGCATCCACTCAATCCTGACATTCAGAACACATTCACCTCCGTGACATCTCTATAACATTTGCCGTATTTCACATATTTATTCCGCAGGATGTTGCATCATTCGGATTTCCTGAAGATCATACTGTAGAAAGAAGCAAGGTCATTTCTGATATAATGTAGATTAGGACATTGATTAATATGACTTTCAGATTTTAGTCCTGTTCCCCAAGTTATAGATTATTTTACAAATTATTAATCATTAATAATGATTAGAATATCCTTAATGTCCGCAAACTATTAGCATGGATGCTAGTTATGCACATTTTGTGACTATTCATTTAAACCTGTTTATAAAGAAATTTTTTAATGCATGATTTCTTATATTCACTGTTGGCTAATGTTAAAAGATAACTTTTCATTATTGAGAATTAAATGGATGAAATGTATTAGAATTAATTACTTAATGTTCTGTGTAATATGTATTCATAAATGTAATGCAATACTTTTCATTAAGGGTAAAAGTAGAGAAGTAATGTCCTGAAGCTAGTCTGTTAAATTAGTTTTGGGCCTTTCTACAGCTATTCATCATCATTAGAACTGCGTTAATTTATTTCAGTGTCAAAATTTTACTGAGAATGACACAATTTAGCACCGTTAATATAACAAAAGATTGTTACATTGAATTTAGGTACCTTGATACTAAACTGTGGTTCAGTGAGTATACTATACACAATATTGCCAAAAGTTTTGGGACACCCCTCCAAATCATTGAATTCAGGTGTTGTTCTTCAGGGGTTGGGCTCGGCCCCTTAGTTCCAGTGAAAGGAACTCTTCATGCTTCAGCATACCAAGACATTTTGGACAATTTCATGCTCCCAACTTTGTGGGAACAGTTTGGGGATGACCCCTTCCTGTTCCAACATGACTGCACACCAGTGCACAAAGCAAGCTCCATAAAGACATGGATGAGTGAGTTTGGTGTGGAGGAACTTGACTGACCTGCACAGAGTCCTGACCTCAACCACATAGAACACCATTGGGACGAATTAGAGTGGAGACTGTGAGCCAGGCCTTCTCGTCCAACATCAGTGCCTGACCTCACAAATGTGCTTCTAGAGGAACGGTCAAAAATTCCCATCAACACACTCCTAAACCTTGTGGAAAGCCTTCCCAGAAGAGTTGAAGCTGTTATAGCTGCAAAGGGCGGGACAACTCCATATTACATTCATGTGAATGTAAAGGCAGACGTCCCAAAACTTTTGGCAGCATAGTGTATGTACATAACCAGTATATCTCAATGGCTTTGTGTGCTACAAGATTGAACAAAAAGCATCTGTCTAGTTTCACTTATTTTTACTTCTTACACCATACAAGATTTATGTTTGAGCAATTATAGCCTCAGAGACTCTTTTATATAGACATAATGTCATTGTCATGGAAAATGTTTAAATTAATCCACTATAACTGATTTATTTATATTGTTCTCTCAACTGAATTGTCTTCAATACCAGAAAAATGCCTAAGCCTATTATTTAGAAGTACTACGCTTGATGTCTAAAGGAATTTAGCATTTTTTCCCACAAAATCTTGTCATCTAGTCCTGGGGATTTGTGCTAAACATATCATTATGTATTACTGCTTTTTGGCTAGAAAACAGTTTTGTGTGTATATTTTCTATGCACACTTGTTTTCCTTATCCCAAGCAAAGCGATGAAACATTTCCCAGTTACAGCTGCTAATTGTGGTAATTGCACTATTTCACACTTCATTGCTCTCTTCTTACTCTACCACCCTCTTTGGAGCATCTCAAATGAAGCCTTAACAAGGGGTTAATTATGAATAAAAGAACTGAGCTGTAATTAAAATTTCACTATGGAGCACATAATAATTTAGGAGCTTTTATTGGAGATATTTATTAGCAATGCTTTGTGATAATTTCACATTTGCACATCCTGCACATGAATTATTGATCACGTGTTTCCGTTCAGGATTCTACACTAAGAGATGATAAACACTGTACTGAGTAACGTGATCTAAACAGCATTACAGTCTGTAACATATAATGATTACTTTCTGTTCATCTTGAAATCTGTCATTGCATTGCAGAGTTTTGAGAACTAAATTGGCACCACGTGTGGAAAAAAATAATAGAAATCTTATTAGAAAATGATTCAAAACGCTTCATGACTTCAGTATGGGTGCTAAAAAATTCATAAGCCTCACTAGCCTAAAGTGGTGGCAGTGACATCTTGTTTTCATTGCCTAGTGAATAAAACAGATGCTCTCTCTCACAACGCAGGTCTTATGTGTAACTTCCAGACAGATAACAGATTTTAAAATACATTTTCGCGTACATACACTCACATGTTGAACATTAAAAACCACGGCCTGCTCATTTATCATCTTCATCTGTCCAGGTTTGCGAGCCTGTGTCCACTGTAGCCTCAGATTTTTGCCAACAGGATTGGAACCTGATGTCCTCTTCTACATCCTGAGATGCTTTTCTGCTTGTCACGGTTGTAAAGAGTGATTATTTGTTATCTTAGCCTTCCTAATAATTCGTACCAATCTGACCTTTCTCCTCTGACCTCAACAGATTCGCCCGGATGTTTGATTTTTGTTTTGATCCGTGCAATGAAAATCCCAGGAGGTCAGCAGTTTCTGAAATACTCAGACCAGACTGATCAGTTTTTCCCCGTTCTGATGTTTGAAGTGAACATTAACTGAAGCTCTTGACTTCTGTCAGCATGATTTAATACACTGTGCTGCTGCCACGTGATTGGCTGATTAGGTAATTGAATGAATGAGCAGGCTGGAAAGGTAGGACATAATTCTCTGTAAAAAAAAAAAAAAAAAAAAATTAGCTTGTAAATTTACAGAATTGCTGAAAGTTTATTTACATTAATAACAGATTATACTGTTTTTAAAGGACTACATATTACACTTTTTAGTCTATTTAGCTATTGCCAAATAAATACCTTAAAAATATCTAAAAGCCAAAATTCAGCTAAGAATCAAATGAAATAAGCTATTTTTTTAAAGAAGCAGTTATTTCAATAACATTACACAGTAACATGCAAAAAAAAATAAATAATAATAATAATAATAATAAAAGCTAGCTAGCACATGTTCACTAGCCAGGTGAGCATTACCTAGATTCTTTACCTGTTTCGTTAATATAAAAACAAATACAATAACTGAATACGGAGGGATTTCTTTCTTTCTTTCTTTTTTTTAAAGCTAGCTAGGTTCTTTTCCTGCTTCAAGAAAATGTTTTTCATGCCTCTTTCATTATAGTAACTTTAATGACCATGTGGGTTGTTATATAGTCACCGTGTTGCTGTAGATCTACTGAAAGCTGCAGTGATACAGTTTAATCTCCCAGAACTGATCAAATCTCCCAAATCTAACAATACCACAGCTTCAAACTGTAAAACATATCTCATCCCGGTGTTTAATTGTGCAGTTTTTTCAGTGTTTCAGAGCACATTGTGTAGGTGTTACTGGCACTCTGAGCTATTACTGATGCTCTCTCTGCCCAGGAACACTACCTCCTGTAATTATAATCACCGAGTGAGAAAATGTTGATTTATAATCTACTGAGATGCATTACCTAAGTGCTGTAGGCTACATTACATCCGTTACAAGTTGTTTACCAGATACTTACCTGTCATAATCATTTCTGACATCAGCCTGAAACTGTGAGATAACTCATGTTTCACTTTGTTGATAATAACATTGCTATGTGTCAGACACCTTTTTCTAAAAGGGGGGAAACCCTCGGTAATTGCGTAGGTTTTGTGTGTTTGGGGATGGGCTGTCAGGATTCCAGTCTTTCATTAGTTTCGGGGGAATTCTCTGAATATGCACAAGCAGTGAGCGGAAATCTCAACCACACTGAATCGCCACAGATTGGGTTTGATTCCCAGACAAGGAAGAAACCCAGCCAGTGGGGAGTTAACTTTCAGTGGGGATTGAGTCAGAGAGGGCATCCAGCATAAAACCTGTGCAAATCAAGTATTTGGACCAGATGATTCACTGTGCCACACACACACACACACACACACACACAAAATATATACACCGAATAACATTATACAAAACATTATGACCACCTGCCTAATATTGTGTTGGTCCCCCTTTTGCTGCCAAAACAGTCCTGACCCGCCGAGGCATGGACTCTGCCAGCTCGCCTTCTTCCCATAGTGCATCCTAGTGCCATGTGTTCCCCAGGCAAGCAACGCACACGCACACGCACCCGGCCATCCACGTGATGTAAAAAAAATGTGATTCATCAGACCAGGCCACCTTCTTCCATTGCTCCGTGGTCCAGTTCTGATGCTCATGTGCCCATTATTGCCACTTTTGGTGGTGCACAGAAAAGTCAGAGTGCCCATGCTGACCCCTGTGCACCACCAAAAGTGGCAATAATGGGCACTCTGACTTTTCTGTGCAGCCCCGTACGCAACAACTGTGATGCACTGTGTATTCTGACACCTTTCTATCAGAACCAGCATTAACTTCTTCGGCAATTTAAGCAACAGTAGCTCGTCTGTTGGATCGGACCACACGGGCCAGCCTTCTCTCCCCACGTGCCTTCTCTCCCCACGTCTCTCCCCAGTCTTATTCACTTCACCTGTCAGTGATTGGTGTATATATGGACACAAATATATTCATCACTTCCAGTGCGGATGATTTTTTAGATGATTCTAACCCTACAAGCGCACATAAAGTATGACAAGCTAGTTTGCAAGTTAAATGTATGAATATGAAGCAATGCAAAGAAGTGAATACTCAAATTCTTTCTGCTAACCAGACTGCAGCCAGACCTGGAGTGTGCTAGTGGTGTGTCACTTCACCATAAAACATTGTTTAAACTTGCACGTAAAGTAGAAGTTGCTTAATATTTACCTATTACTCATAACAAACTCAGTCCAGACAGGCAAACTGCTGCCCAGGCTCCATATCTGTTTGGATAATAACTCTGACAGTGATATTTCACTGTCACTAGATATTGTGACACTTTCCATATCACAGAAGGAATGTAATACATACCAGAAAAACAATGAACTCATTCATCAGCACTTTCCCAGTGATACTGTGATGAAAACCAAAACCAACCCTTACATTTTTGGTCTCGAGGGAAAGTGAAACATGACATGTACCTGAATAAACTGTCTCCAGTCAGACCAAGCAAACGGCTTTATTACAGTCATCATGCAGTAAAACTCAATAGAGGTGACAGCTTGGTGTCAAAGTGAAACAATTCTGTTGTTAAGAGCATCATTTATTTTGAGTCAAAATGATGCTTACAGTGACTGACAACCTCACAGTGTCACCGTATGCGTGTGTTTTTTTTATTGTTTTATTTATTTTTCATTTTTGATTTAATCGCACTTAAAGAAAACCAACAACAACAAAAAACAGAAACAGGCTGTAATGATCAGCCATACCTCAGAGATCATGGAGACTCAGAAGCACTGCAGATGTGTGTGTGTGTGTGTGTGTGTGTGGTGGATCTGGAGCAGTGCTGCAGAGGGTGACTGCTGGGTGAAACCTGCTTACCTCAACTGAATTCATGAAAAACTGCAAGGTGTTGAAACTGTAAATTACTGGTGCAAACTCCAGCACAGATCACACTCTGGTGGCTTTAACAAACCCTTAGAAGCCTACAGTATTAACAAAAGATAAAAAATATTTTCCTTACTTTATTAATGTTAAAGACTAGGATACAAAAATAAATTAGAAAAATAAGCATATCACTCATCTTCTGTAGACAGGTTATCCTTATCCGGGTCACAGAAACACTGGGAGTGAGGAGGGAATTCATCCTGACTTGGAAGCTGGTTCATCGCAGTGCACCATACTGTACACACACTTACTTTATAGCATGTGTTTTAGCAGTAGGAGAACACAAAGAACCTGAGATGAATATACACCGATCAGCCATAACACTGTGAGCAGTGCCAGGTGAAGTGAATAAGACTGATGATCTCCTCATCATGGCACCTGTTAGTGGGTGGGATATATTAGGCAGCAAGTGAACATTTTGTCCTCAAAGTTGATGTGTTAGAAGCAGGAAAAATGGACAAGCGTAAGGATTTGAGCGAGTTTGATGAAGGGCCAAATTGTGATGGCTAGACCACTGGATCAGAACATCTCCAAAACTGCAGCTCTTGTGGGGTGTTCCCGGTCTGCAGTGGTCAGTATCTATCAAAAGTGGTCCAAGGAAGGAACAGTGGTGAACTGGAGACAGGGTCATGAGCGAAGACTGGCCCGTGTGGTCCGATCCAACAGACGAGCTACTGTTGGTCAAATTGCTGAAGAAGTTAATGCTGGTTCTGATAGAAAGGTGTCAGAATACAGAACTTTCTTCACAACAAAGACGTTTAATTAAATCCATAACGATTAGAATGAAACCACATCCCGTCATTGTGCAAGAACTCCTTATTACGCTCACTTGCTTTCCAGACATTAAAGCTGCTTTAAAAAATGCTATTCTTAAGTATTTTAATAAGCGTACCTATACCGAAATATCACCTGTATTTTATTCCACAATTATAAATATTATAAATACTGGTGAAATCAATACAGCTGTTTGTACATGTTATAGAGAACAATTTCAGTAAACGAGCCAAAATATCAGCTTAGTATAAATAAAAGATGAGACAAATTTGAAGTGAATGCTCATTTCTGGTGAATGTACCTTGTTTAATGAAAGATCCGACACAAGACCATGGAGCTGTGCATGTCCTAAAAAAATAAAATAATATAATATAATCAGTGTCGCCATCTAGTGACCACATCACTAATACACAATGAAATCTGAATTTGTGCAATAGAATCTTAAAAGAAAACGGAGGGGGAGAAAAAGAAAATAATGTCTGGAGTATGATAAAACACATTTCCCTGGGATCAGCACTGTAGTTGTGTTATATAAAGCTCAATACTTAACCAAGTAAATAGCAGTGAACATGAGCAACAAATTTTCCACAGCTCTATTATACCAAAGCATCTGATCTTCATTTAATTTGGATTTATCTTGTTTGAAAAGAAACACCAGTCCATGCCATTCAATATACACAATGATATGATTTTAAAAAAATGAGAACTTTTAATTTTTCAGATTCACTGCACAGGTTTTAAGCCGTATGTTTTTTTAGTAGCGATACAGAAAGGCACTTTATGAAAATACGGTTTTAGATACAGATATAATATTTATTATCTCAGATTCAGCACTTCGCAAAGTGTAATACTGCTTGGCATCAAGTATATGAAAATATTTCTTTTTATATCTATAGAACATGCTGGAGATTCAGTTCCTGGCTGAAGTCTGGATCATATAAACACAAAGTTCAGGTCAGTGCAGTTGAATTCGGTCAGCCTTTCTGGGCGGGTCAAGATAAGCACTATATTTAAATGTACACCCTTTGACACACAAAGTGTGTGTGTGTGTGTGTGTGTGTGTGTGTCTGTGTGTGTAATATATATATATATACATATATATATATATATATATATTATATATATATATATATATATGCGCATAGGTACAAGAGTTTATGGAGTACCACAGGGCTTAATCCCCCCCTTAAGGGCTAAAATTACTAGGGCCGATAAAACTTTTTAAGGCACAAATATAGCGCACTAACTATAGACGCGCAAAGCTCTATTTGTGGAGACGTGAGCTTTCTGCAGCACACTGATGCTATTGATTTCTATCGGTTTCACCTCACGTGGCCTTTCAGCCCATGCTAAATTTGCACATTTATTCTGCGCACTGCTCATATTTCCTAAAGCAGCATAATTGTTTCTGATATTAAAATCTGCAGGTACGTATAAGGCTGGCTTAAGCAAGATCACACCGACTTGAGATTTGGACTCCTGTATCTCAGATTAGTACAGAAACGTGTTCAGGTAAATGGTATATTTAAACCATGTGCAACTGTTTGTTATTCAAACAATAATAGTAATTAAATAATAAAAAAGAAATGGTTACAGAAGGGACATGAGCTGAAATCCAAGGACGGTCACAGAGCTACTGAAGGATTCTCTCGTTTTTGTATCTCAGTATGAAAAATTACAGATGTGCATAAAATACTATTTTAATATGAACAACTATATCAGACTAAATTTATAAGTTCACATGTTGTCTGAACAGGGATTAGAAAATACCAGACTGTGACCCTAATTGCATGCTAATGATGCTTATGCTGCTGGTCAGATCAGAAGAAGAAACAGGTCTAACTGCTGTAAGATAAAACACTCTCTGTCTCTCTCTCTCTCTCTATCGCCTAACCGCTATAATATTCAGTTATTGAAGCATTACTTAATGCCCTTTTTAGCATTAATCACACTTCAAGCCTCAGACTTTGTTTACTCAGTCTCTAAACACCTCCCTCCAGAACTGTGTAGCTGTGAAGTTCCTGTTCCTCAGCGTCAGTCGTCTCAGAGCTCGGGCTTCTCTCACTGACTGCTCATAACTGGCTCTCCAGATGTGGCGCAGTGAAGAGCTATTAGAATGATCTACATCATCGAAATCAAACAGCCTTGGAGGTGGGCATGTGAGATGATGTTCCTCAGCCTGCCACACTCTGGGGACCAAACCCTGTTACAGACAGGATGAGAGAGGATGAAGGTGTTGACATGGCAACAGTATACATGCAAGTAATACAGCAGAAGTAGCAAAGGCGAGAATACAGTACTTATTCTTCATTTTAAAAAATGACTTTCGTTGCCTCTTCGATTCATTTAGGTTTATAAATATTCTTTCGTTTAGATTTCTAACAAGCAGTTCACAACTTTTTAATAAAACTCTACTACACAGATTTCAGCCACATGGTGAAATATTGAAGTGCAGAATTTCCTGAATTATGCCTATGCAAATTATGAATTAAATCAAAACATTTCCATGGACATTAGTGGAAGAAACTAAAAGAAATTAGTGGAAACTTTTCACCAGTTTGTCTGTTTGCCAGAATGCAACGAGAGGAACAGGTTTTCCAGGACCACCATTCATCACAAAATATCTGCTGATAACCATGAAATGACCAGAGTAAAGTTGCCCACTGCAGCGTTCTGCTAAATCAGTATTTCACAGCAGTGTTGTGATAACAATTGAGCACTTCTACACAGATATTATCTTTATAGCCCGTCCTCACACGCTGTAACATTCATTCATTGTCTACCGCTTATCCGATCTACACTCGGGTCACGGGGAGCCTGTGCCTATCTCAGGCGTCATTGGGCATCAAGGCAGGATACACCCTGGACGGAGTGCCAACCCATCGCAGGGCACACACACACTCTCATTCACTCACGCAATCACACACTACAGACAATTTAGAGATGCCAATCAACCTACCATGCATGTCTTTGGACTGGGGGAGGAAAACGGAGTACCCGGAGGAAACCCCCGAGGCACGGGGAGAACATGCAAACTCCACACACACATGGCGGAGGCGGGAATCGAACCCCCAACCCTGGAGGTGTGAGGCAAACGTGCTAACGACCAAGCCACCGTGCCCCCCCTACGCTGTAACATCACTATCATAAAATATTTTTGGACTAAATCCGATTTAGTTCCTTCATTTTCTGTTTACTATTATCCCACAGTGCCTCATCTCCTACTATCTGCAGGTCACAGCTAGTTAAACCCCACCTGAATCAAACAGTGCATTCGGATGCACTCCAAGTCTCAGCAAGAAAGAAGGGGCTGGTATAAATGGATTTCGCAGTGCATGAAAGGGGGACCAACACAATATCAGGCAGGTGGTCATAATGTTATGCTTGATCAGTGTATGACTTAATTATTTTCACGCTTGTTAACCCACATTTAGTTTTTTTCAGTATCTAAGAGTCAATTGAAATTTCCACATTTAAACTGATTGATATAACAGTATTTAGTCAAAACACAACACAACCATTCAAGCCAATGTTTAGACGTAACAAACTGAGCTCATATGCAACACTTGTAAGTGATGTAAATGAAAAATGGGTCCGATTTCACAAGGATTTTATGGTCAAGGTTACTTTAACACCTGTGGAACACCTGCTTACCTGCTTTTGTCTGTTGTTGTTCTCCCACACCCTGTTACACACCATGCACTCAAAGACATCAATAAAGTTATCCTGAGCAATGTCCTGCACACCCCACTGACGCTCCGTCACTTCTTTGAAAAGTCTCTGATTTGAGATCTCCCGTTTCAGCTTCCAGTCCAGGTGTGTTAAATACTCCTGGTCGTTTTTGTCCAGACTCGCTATATACTGGGCCAGTTTCTCTGGAGACTGCTTTGGGTCCACCACTATTGCACTTCTGTTACTCGGAAGCCACATGTAAACATTGGGAGCTCCGTAGTACACAGGGACGACGCCGAGCTTGAGCGGCCGCCAGAGTTTCTCCGTGATGTAGTCATCACAGACGGCGTTTTCAAACGCTAGGATAAACTTATACTGGGCTAGGATCTGATAGAAGCTTTCCTCATCCATGGCAAAGGAGTCTCTCAAGTGGACGGGGAGATCCTTGTTGTGCAGGCACTGGCCGTAGGAGTCGACCGGGATGTGCTTCATGAGCTCCCGCACGTAGATGTCGCGGTCTGACGGTGGGTCGCAGTCCGACTGGACATACACCACAGGAGCCAGAGTGCGTCTCAGCTGGTTCTTCTGGGCCAGAGGGAGCAGGAAGGTGTGGGAGGTGAGAGCGTGGAGGCTCTCCAAGTGTTGTGTGGTCAGGGGGAGGTGGGAGTGATGGCTAAAGGTGGCTGTGTGGTTGAACAGGGTGATGACAGGCTTGTGGAAGAGCTTGAAGTTGTTCTTAGGTGACTCCTCGTGGAAAAGAGCCCAGTGGTGCTGATGCTTCCTTGGTAAAGGGAGACTTTCTACACTGAAGTCCGTACCTTGAAAGAAAAAGTGCTAAAATGCTGTAAATGTAGATAGCTAAAGAGATAAGACTAGATAAGTCAGTGTTGTATCACATTAATATAATCATAAAGGTTTAATGCACTGGAAATAGGGAAAATAGGAAAACGTGATTTTTGTATCCATCTGTACGACAGAGTTGATTCTGATTGATCAGAATGTGTTGACTAAATTACGATAACCCTACAGCTTTGATTAATACAGTTATTGTTATTTCTAAAGTAGAAAAAGTAGTATGTTTAGCAGATCCTACACATAAACAGATTTTATAAAGTGTTTAAGCTGTAGCTGTAATAAAATAAGTCATAACAGAAACTCACTTGTTTTGCTGAACATTAAATGTAACTACAGCGTGCCCCAAAAGCCCTAAGACATGGGGGAAATTAGTCATTTTTAGCCAAATGTAACTTTATTTATAAAACGTTCTGTGCATGATTGACATTTCTTTGTAAACACACACAGAGTCATCTCTCCTCACTTTGGCAGCAGCGACAGTGTGATGTGTTGCCATGTTTCCTGATAAAGACCATCACAACCTTGCAACATCTTCCCTGTCATCCAGCCATGAGAATGATTTTAATACTTTTTTTCTTTTATTAAGGCTATCTGAAAATTATATATGCATAAACTATGAACATTTTTGGAAGACTTTTTTCTAAAATGTGTTCATTTCCACTCTGTGTGGAGACTTTGGGACACCCTGTAACTGGACATACTGTAATATTTGTAATCATTGGCATTGCTGTGGTATAAAAGGAATAAAACACTCCAATCTCCCAATGCAGAAGGTTCTGGAGCTAGACTGTCATGTCTCATTGGATCCGAGTTTGGTCCCACTGCTTCATCGGTAGCATTCAGTACAGTTTGTGCTAGATTTATCTTCTCTTGTCACCATAAACTATTACAATTTCTAGGAGAACAGATTTGTATGGGAATACAAGCTTTTCCATGTGGGGGTTATTCAGAGGACAAGGCATTTAAATAAGAAAAGGTGCATTAGTGCCACTGGACTATTTTTGGACTTGAACAGGGGGCACAGCTTTCAGCTAGTTGGCTTGCGGCAGCTATCCACAGAGGACTGACAAGTGCTACTTATCATGTTAATTGAGCCTGAACTCCCCCTGGAGATCAGAATCACTTGAGTGATGTACAGCGCACTTCAAGGTCATCACACATTTAGGAGAAAGGCTAGACTGTGAACAGGATAAACTGTTTAGAATATTGATAAAACTACAACTGGGATGAATTATGCATGGCATCAGTGATGCATATAAAGACCTATTGATTTTTTAAATGTGCACTGATACCATCGGGAATCTACTTTCGTTTGCTTCCTTGGTTGTGTGTCTAAAGTTCTTCTGCATTAGTTAGCAAACCTGCAAGGCAAGCGTAAGGATTTGAGCGAGTTTGACAAAGGGCCAAATTGTGATGGCTCGACCACTGGATCAGAGCATCTCCAAAACTGCAGCTCTTGTGGGGTGTTCCCGGTCTGCAGTGGTCAGTATCTATCAAAAATATCCTTTAAGACCTGTAAGTCTTTAAGTTGCAAGTAAGGATCCTTGTAAGGATCTGCTGCTAACATCTTGGTGCCAGATACCACAGCACACCTTCAGAGATCCAGTGAAGTCCATGCCTCGACGGGTCAGGGCTGATTAGGCAGCAAAGGGGGGACCAACACAATATTAGGCAGGTGGTCATAATGTTATGGATGGTCGGTGTATGTCTTAAAAGCGATTGTAGCCAAACGAGGACATGACACCTGTTTAAATATTTTAGCTCTTCAGTGATTTATTACTGTTACCTGCTTCTGCTCAGAGATGAATTAATCTACATTACCACAGTTCTGACAGAGTGCAATGTCAGGAAAGTGAGTTTGACTGAGCTGGTTTAACATCAGTCTCTGCTCTGAGAGGTGTGATTCATGGAGTCGCTGGATTCGTGGAGGGTCAGTGATCAAGGCCGAAGCTGCGGTAGTGAAAGCTGCAGGGTCAGCCAAGCCAGGATTAGCTCTCCCACCAGGGCCAAAACCGTTCCACACAAACCACCAGAGAGAACTCTGAGCCACACAGTGAGTTTAGGGGAGAGTATTCAAATCTCTCAAACATATTCTCATTTTCACACAAATCAGCATTTTAAATAGACAAAAGGGCCAAAACAGCTATTAATACACAGTTTAATAACTTTATAACCTTAACTCTGTCTGAAATTCCTGTTTATTTTGACCTGCCAGTTTCTTCACATCACAAGCTACAGCCATACTGCTGACAAAACACTGGCTTCAGTATGGAATTATTCATCTTTATTATTGACACAGTCTGAACTTTAAAGACATTTTTTTGCAAGCTTAGTCATGATTCACTGATGCACACCACCGTTTCCTGGTTTTACACAAATCTCTGATGACAGTTTCAGCATGGATTTTGTCAGTAATTTTTACACAAACCCGCAGTAGTGAGGCGATGCTTGCATCTTACCAAGAGTAATGCTCCTACTGAAAGCTTTTAAATATTTATTTTCTTTAACAAATAAGAGCAACACACACATCATTCAAGTGATTTATATTTACATTCTTATATTCACACGTATTAATATTTCTACCTTCTTCTAACTATTCTTAAACGAATGGTGTGATTATTATTATTATTATTATTATTATTATTATTATTTTTAAAACTACAATGCTATACTAGTATTATACTTTGTATTTATGTTGCTTGTAGTTTTATACAGCCAGTTTTTGAGTTATTTCTTGCTCATGGAATAAAAATAGACAAGTAAATGTCTATTACAACCTTACTGACATGTTCTGACACTAAAATAGAAACATACTGGATTTTGCTGGCAAGCTTACTTTTTTCAGCATGCCCACAGAGGGTCTGATGCACACTGTACACTTTTCTGCCACAAGCTTCAGAATCGTCTTCTCGCCAGCTCGCACTTTTGCCTATGCTTCACCCCCATTAACCGATTTTGAATGCACGCAGTGACACAGTGAGCTTTTCACATCAAGTTATAGTTACAGGATTGAAAAACAATCACTGTGTCATGTATTTGTTGACCAGTTGTCATGCTGGAACATGTTTAGACCCCTTAGTTCCAGTGAAGGGAAACTGTAATGCTATAGGCTTTGCGGGGAAAAACCTCATGTGGGTATGATGGTGAAGTGTCCACAAACTTTTGCCTATACTGTGTAACTATTTTACCAGTTACTTATTCTGCATACTTATTTGAAATTCCTTATGACATTACATTTCCTGGTCTGGTTTTTAGTCAACCGTTTAAATTTTAATACAGATTTATATGAAAGGAATTAAAGAGCCAGATATCAGGCACGTGAGATAATTTAGACATGCAGACAATCCCAGTCTCACTTACCATAAAACAGGAAGGCCTGTGTAGAAGGATGAGAATGGTAGGATTTGTTAACGGTGAAAAAACATCTGTTATGTCCGCATTCCCCGAGCCGGCCCATCTCTCCGGTCAATGGAGACCACCATACAATAATGGGATAAAGGCCCTCGGAGCCTGGAGACACCCCATCATCAGTGGTTGCAGCTCTCGCAGGAAAAGCCTGGATCTGTGTTAACTCCTCTCTGTCCTTTAGGGGGAGTGTGTGCACCACCTGCTCGAAGTGGCCCAGCTCCTCCACCACCTAAACACAAACACAGTGCAAAAGTCTGCAAACTCTCAGAATAAAATAACAAAAAGACAAGAAAGAACTGTAGTTGATTAGTGCATGATGTTTTACAGACACAACCTTATTAATTCTTTAAAACAAGATCAAAAATAAAAGGTTAAATGGTTTTAATGATCAGTTAAAAAGTTTGCATTTCCCTAGCATATATCTGCTAACCCTTTCCCTCTTTTAACAATCTCTTCTTCAACCTCGTCTGTCTTCTTAGACATTTTATTATTAACTTACTGGAATCCTTTTTTTGCGGATAAAATGTATAAAAGCATTACATTTTCTTTATTCCGCACTCAGAAATAATGAGGCAAATCTTTGAACACATATATAGGACTTTGTATAAGGATCCTAATGGAACTGGCTTCGGAAATGAAAGCATGCAGAGGAAAAGAAGAAAATGCAAATCGAGACAGCGACAGCCTCGCCTCTCCAACACTACCTTCATACGCTCCATTAAACAGAACAGATCACACCCCTGGCGTGGGCTACGGGTAAAACTAGGGCAGCACCGATCCAGTCCAGACACATACTAAGAAGATATACCGTAACACATACTGGGAAACGTCCTGTACTGCCCATTTATTACAGGAGTGTGTTTACATCATTTAAAATCACTTTCAAATCTGTTAAAAACTATATAAAGGAAAATTAAGATTACACTAAGGTCCGAAACCACAAACATGAGAGCAAAGCTTTCTAAGTTTTCCCCCCAAAAACGGGGGGTTTTTTATGACTCTAGCGCCCTAAAACATTTTTGGGAAACAAAAAGAGTTCCCCGAAAGAAAGCTAAAATTTTTCCCATTTAAACAAGTTACCTGAATTCTGATTTTTTATTGAATTTTAAAATTTATTTGTATTTTAAAAAATTTTTTGTTTCATTGTTTTTTTAAAAAGGAAAAGGGCGAAAAAAAAGAAAAAAGAAGAGAGAGAAGCGAAAAAGAAAGGAGGAAGAGGAGGAGGAGGAGGAGGACTTTTTGAGCAGGGGGAGAAAGGGTGGAACGGGATACGGGTTAGAGGGAAAAGAAGAAATAAAAATAAGGAAAGAAAGCTTTTACCAAGAGAGAGAACCGGAAGCCAGTCAGGAATGAGGCCACAAAAAGAAAAAAGGAAAAAGAAGTCAGTAGAAAAGTTTAAAAGCAACTTTTTAAAAAACCCAACCCCAAGAAAAAAAAAAAAAAAAAAAACTATACAAAGTGAAAGATTAAGGAATTTAAAAAACATGAGGAAGCCATTTTTCAAACAAAAAGCCAAAAGCCTAAAAAAGCAAAAAAGAATTTTTTTTTCGTTGCAACTCACATAAAAGGAGAAAAAGAAGTGGGAGGGAGAAGGGAGCATAAAAGCCCCCACATGAGGAAACGAAAAGATTTTAGCGGGAAGACTGTACTACAAGCTTGCCAGAGGACCTGGAAGGCTTGTGGAACAAGATGCAAATAAAGGGAACGATTGGGAAAGAAAAGCCTATAACAAAGGTGACACTTGAGAAAGCTTTAGACCTGAAACGAGCCAGAATTTTGATAAGAGAACTTTAGCAGGAGATTTTCAGATGAAGGCTGAGGGAGAGAGAGAGAGAGAGAGAGACAGAGAGAGAGAGAGAGAGAGAGAGAGAGAGAGGAGAGAGAGAGAGAGAGAGAGAGAGAGAGAGGAGAGAGAGAGAGGGAGAGAGAGAGGGAGAGAGACAATGAGAGAAGGAGAGAGAGAGACAGTGAGAGACAGAGAGAGTGACAGAGACATAGAGAGAGAGACATAGAGAGAGATAGACATAGAGGGAGAGAGAGAGACATAGTGAGAGACAGAGAGAGAGAGAGACAGTGAGAGACAGAGTGACAGAGACATAGAGAGACAGACAGAGAGAGAGGGAGAGAGAGACATAGTGAGAGACAGAGAGAGTGACAGAGACATAGAGAGAGAGACAAGAGAGAGACAGACATAGAGAGAGAGAGACAGAGAGAGACACAGAGAGAGAGAGAGAGAAGAGGGAAGAGAGAGAGAGGGAGGGAGAGAGACATAGTGAGAGACAGAGAGAGTGACAGAGACTAGAGAGAGAGACATAGAGAGAGATAGACATAGAGGGAGAGAGAGGACATAGAGAGTGACAGAGACATAGAGAGAGAGAGACAGACATAGAGAGAGACAGACATAGAGAGAGGGGAGAGAGAGAGAGAGAGAGAGAGAGAGAGAGAGAGAGAGACATAGTGAGAGACAGAGAGAGTGACAGACATAGAGAGACAGACATAGAGAGAGAGAGAGAGGGAGAGAGAGAGAGAGAGAGAGAGAGAGAGAGAGAGAGAGAGACATAGAGAGAGACGACAGACATAGAGAGAGAGACAGAGAGAGAGACATAGAGAGAGAAAGACAGAGAGAGGGGGGAGAGAGAGAGACATAGTGAGAGACAGAGAGAGTGACAGAGACATAGAGAGAGAGACAGAGAGAGACAGACATAGAGAGAGAGGGAGAGAGAGAGACATAGTGAGAGACAGAGAGAGTGACAGAGACATAGAGAGAGAGACAGAGAGAGACAGACATAGAGAGAGGGGGAGAGAGAGAGACATAGTGAGAGACAGAGAGAGTGACAGAGACATAGAGAGAGAGACATAGAGAAAACAGACATAGAGAGAGAGAGACAGAGAGAGACACAGAGAGAGAGAGAGGAGAGGAGAGAGAGAGAGAGAGAGAGAGAGACATAGTGAGAGACAGAGAGAGTGACAGAGACATAGAGAGACAGACATAGAGAGAGAGAGAGAGGGAGAGAGAGAGAGAGAGAGAAAACATAGAGAGAGACAGACAGACATAGAGGAGAGACAGAGAGAGAGACATAGAGAGAGAAAGACAGAGAGAGAGGGAGAGAGAGAGACATAGTGAGAGACAGAGAGAGTGACAGAGACATGGAGAGAGACAGAGAGAGACAGACATAGAGAGAGAGGGAGAGAGAGAGACATAGTGAGAGACAGAGAGAGTGACAGAGACATAGAGAGAGAGACATAGAGAGAGACAGACATAGAGAGAGAGGGAGAGAGAGAGACATAGTGAGAGACAGAGAGAGTGACAGAGACATAGAGAGAGAGACATAGAGAGAGACAGACATAGAGAGAGAGAGACAGAGAGAGACACAGAGAGAGAGAGAGAGAGAGAGAGAGAGAGAAAAACATAGTGAGAGACAGAGAGAGTGACAGAGACATAGAGAGAGAGACATAGAGAGAGATAGACATAGAGGGAGAGAGAGAGACATAGAGAGTGACAGAGACATAGAGAGAGAGAGACAGACATAGAGAGAGACAGACATAGAGAGAGAGAGAGAGAGAGAGAGAGAGAGAGAGAGAGAGAGAAAAAAAAACTTTTTGACTTTTACCAAACTTTATTTCACAAGTCACATATTATACACAGAGTGACTTAATGAGTAAGTAAATAAATAGATAAATAAATAAATAAAATAAATAAGTGCATTCAAAAAATTTTTCAGTAAATGAGTTAAACAGCAGTGATGATTAGCGTAGCTCTGCTGCAAAGTTAAGTTCTCCTTCTGCAACAGAGCACACAGCATTCTCACAGCACCACACACACTTAAACATGTCCAAATCATTCATACTCTTATAAAAATTAAAATAAATTAAAATTCTTGACTTGATCAGCCTCTTTAAATTCTTGTGGCCTCGCAGTCAGTGTTTTGTGCTACCCGGTTTTTTCGGCTCAGGTATATTGCCATTTTTGCCTGACCAAAGATAAAATTGATATTTGGCACCTGAACCTGTGTTTCCTGACGTATTTAAAAACCCCAGAATAAAACACTGAACAGTAAAATCAACATTAAAAGACCTTAAAATGCTCCGTAAAAAACCAAACAGTGACTGTAACCTGGAGCAGTGAAAAAAAGCATGAAAAACAGTTTCTCTCTGTGAACAGAACGGACAGTCATGTAAAACATTGGGGTTTTAAAACAGAGATAAAAGAGTTCACAGAGATAATACCATGTAAAATCCTCCACTGGAGGTCAGCAGTTTTTTTGGTTAATGGTGGTTTATACAGTGCCCTCCACTCGGGTTTTAACATCATCATAAAAACCCCAGAACATTTCTCCATGGGGTGTCTACCCTCCCACTCAGCTTCTTTTTGTTTAAAACCTTAACACAGGCTCTGTAGAGCAGCTTCCCTGACACTGACCCAAAGTCCATCTCCCCTTCGCTCCGGCACTCCAGGGGGGGGCCCCGCACCCCCGTCGAGGTCAGGAGCAATGTTCACCCGGGGGAAAAAGATTTGTCCTCTGCAGGACCAGTCTCTGTATGTTGATAGTCCATCAGCTGAACACGCTCCTCTGATGTAAGTGCAGACCTCCAGCGGTGAAGGAGCTGATTGACAACACGCCGGGACCGCAGCCCCATACGGCTGCCAGGTCCTCTCCCCTTTGACAAGTCTGACCCCGCGACGTTCACGAGCTCCCGGAGCGTCACAATGCCCGAAGAGACGAGTTTTCTGGACAGTGCAGGGACGGTCACCCCGGAGATGTCCAGTCCCCCGCCGTATACCAGAGGCTCCTCCAGCAGCCAGTGTACTGTTCGACAGCCCTTGTTTTGCTTTTTAAAAACATTCCAGATCTTAAAAAGTCCACAGTAAAACATTGGTAATCCAGAAATGTCCAGCATTTTGGTGTCCATTAAAAACAAAGCTCTGTCCAGCCCCAGTCCTTTAACTGTGTGTAATAATCCACTGGCTGCTGCTCTCCATACTAGGTCTCTGGGTCCAGTGAGGAGTCTCTGGATGAACTGGAGTCGGAAGGCTGCGGCTCTGCTAGATAGCTGGACCAGCCCCTGCCCTCCTTCCTCTTTCGGCAGGTGGAGAATGCTCTGTGGAATCCAGTGTAGACCGTCCCAGAAGAAGTCCACCAACTGGGCCTGGATGTTCGCCAGCAGGTTCGGCGGTGGATCTATGCATGCCAGCTTGTGCCAGAGGGACGACGCGGCGAGGTTGTTGATAACCAGCGTTCGCCCCCTGTAAGACATCTTCGGGACCAGCCGCTTCCACCTGCTCAGTCTGCCCTTCACGTGCTCTACAGAACCTTCCCAGTTTTTGTTTAAAAATTCATTGGCCCCCAGGTAGACACCCAAATATTTAAAACCACCTCTTTTCCACGCTAAGCCTCCTGGTAGTGTAGGTTGCCCACCCCCCCACTCCCCAACTAAAATGGCTTCACTCTTTGTCCAGTTAACCTTGGCAGAGGATAAAATCTGAAAGTCATTTAAAATAGCAGCTAAAACATTCACGTCTTCTTGTGTGTTTATCATGACTACCAGATCATCTGCATAAGCTGATAAATATACTGAGGCATTAGCGTGTGGAATATTAAAACCAGATAGAAAACTCCTTAACTTGTTTAAAAGAGGTTCAATCGCCAGAGAGTACAACATGCCTGAGAGGGAACAGCCCTGCCTGATCCCTCTGTACACTCTAAAAGGGGCACATAAACCACCATTAACCTTTAGTACACTCTCAATTTCACAGTACAACACCCTGATCATGGCTACACAACCTGGGGTTTAACCCGAAGGTTTCCAGCACCTTCCACAAATATTCATGCTCAACCCGGTCAAAAGCCTTTTCCTGATCTGGAAAATCAGACCAGTCTTCAAGCCCAATAGCCCGGAGACGTCCAAAATGTCACGAATCAAATACACGTTATCGAATATGGACCTATCAGGCACACAGTACGTCTGGTCCTGGTGAATAAGCCGCTCCATTACCTTAGTCAGTCTCGAGGCTAATGCTTTTGAGAGCAGCTTGTAGTCAGTGCACAGTAGTGAGACGGGGCGCCAGTTCTTCAGGTGTGTCAGGTCTCCTTTTTCGGCAGCAGGGTCAGGACGGCCCTCCTGCAGCTCAATGGGAGCTCACCTCTCAGTATACTGTCCCGTAGGACATCCAGCACGTCCTGCCCTATGACAGCCCAGAAAGCCTTGTAAAACTCAGCCGGGGGACCATCTATACCTGACGCCCGTCCATTCTCCATTCTCTGGAGAGCCTCATGAAGCTCCTCCAGCGACAGCTCCCTGTCCAATTCTCTGGCCGCTCGCTCAGAGAGCTTTGGGAGGCCCACGAGGAAGCTGTCCTCCACCACTTGTGCCCCCGACCACTCACTGCTGTACAGCTTTGAGTAAAAGCTTACTGTCTGCTTGCGAATTTCAGTGGGCTCAGATAAGAGATCCCCTGATTCTGTTCGCACAGCATGTATGAACCTTTTCTGTCCATTCTTTTGCTCTAAACTGAAAAAGAACTTAGAAGGAGCGTCCCTCTCGGCTGCGCTTTTAAAGCGCGAGCGGACCAGCGCCCCCTGTGCTGTAATGTCTAACAGGTCGTTCATTTTGGCTTTTTTACTTTTTAGGGGTTCAATATGCCCTCGATCTCCGGTGGCCTCCAAACGCTGGAGTTCCACTATTCCTATCTCCAGAGCTTTCAGAGATCTAACAATGTCTCTTGTGACGTTGAGAGTGTACTGTTGACAAAAAACTTTGATTTGTGCTTTAGTAAAATCCCACCACAGCTGAAGTGAGCTAAAAGCTGCCTTTTCTGATTTTAAAAAAATTCCATAAATAAGTAAAAGACTCTCTAAAATTAGGTCTTCTAAAAGTGCAGTGTTAAAATGCCAGTAGGGGCCCCCTAGGTTTAACGTTCTCTTTAGTGACCGTACACTGTACCATGCTATGGTCAGAGATACTTACTGGGAAAAATAAAACACTGTGTAAAAAGCGTTAGCTGGTGTTTAAAACCATAAAAGCGATCTAGTCTTGCCAGGGAGAGTGAGTTGTCTACGGCATGGGCCCACGTGTACTGTCTCTTGTTCTTATTAAAAATTCTCCATATGTCACTTAACTTGTGGGGCCCCCATCACCTCCCACAGACGCTTACGGGAAGCCACATGAGGTTCTGCGTGGTTCCGATCCAAATCATCCGTAGTACAGTTAAAATCTCCACCCAGAATTAAAATATCTGCAGTGTCGCGTCGGGAATAACATTGCTCAACGTGTCTAAAAAACCTCATCCTCTCCACTGCACTGGTGGGAGTGTACACACAGATAAACACTAAAACCTCATTCTCATAAAAAACTTTCACTTTTAAAAGCCTCCCAGTTAAAATCTCTTTAACTGAATAAGAACAAGGGATAAAATTGCGAGCAAAGAGCAAGGCGACTCCACCACTGAGTGATGTGTTATGGCTTAAAATCACCAACCCATCCCACTCCTTCACCCAATCAGCAGCATTGCTGATATCACTGTGGGGTTTTCCCGCAGCATGACAACATCAATGTGCTTCTGCATTAAAAGACCATAGAGTTTAGCTCTCTTATTCTGCTCTCTTGCTCCATTAATATTTAAGCTCACAATATTAATTCCCATCATTAAAATAAATAAAATAAATAAAACCAAACAGAGGGTAAAAATCACTCTAACATAAAAAACCCCACACATTATTCATCGTCAGAGTTTTCCCCATTCACTCTCGTTATCAGTTTCTTCAGACGGAAAATTTCTACATCGATAAACGCTCCTTCTCTTCTGAAGAACTTAACATCGTGAATGAACTGTTTGCGGTCAGGGAAAAACTCTTCCAATACGACATTCTTCTGCCCTTTGGTGTTCCTTAAAAACTCTTTAATGTCCTCTGCACTATAAACGACATTAATCTGTTCCTCTTGAGAATCAAAAGTTAAAACCGAGTCTGAGATGCAGTCATCACTGTCTGATTCTCGTTCCTCCACCTTCATATCTTTCCTAGCCTGCTTTTTCCCTTGTCCCCTTTCCTTGTTTTTTCCTTTTATTCGGTACTTTTAAAACGGGCTCATCCGCCATGTCCACGTCTCCCCCCCTCCCCCTGCACTGGGGTAGTGTCCGGTGTTTCCATGCGGTTCCCTGCACCTCTGCACCTGCCTCTGTCAGTGCAGGCGGGTCCAGCACTGCTCCAGAACCCACTGAGCTTTTCTCAGTAGACCACGGCTTCTTCCGGGCTGGTCGAGCCGAGCGTGGCTCTGCCACGGCCGGTTCGGCCGTGCGTGGCTTTTCCGGGGCTGACGTAGCTCCAGTGGGCGTCTGGGCTGCAGGCTGGGCTTGGGGCTCACTCTCCGTCAGGTCTGGTGCAGCGGCAGCTCCGGGGCCCTCGGCGGGCCCGGGCCCGGGCCGTGGCCGCAGGGGGGGAAAGTCCCCGGCCGGTTCGGCCGCGTCCTGCCCCGGTCGCTCAGAAACACCGGGATCACTCTGCCTCTCAGGGCAGGCCCGAGCGAGATGTCCAGTCTGGCCACATCTAAAACACTTAATGTCTGTATCAGAAGAGACAAAGATGTTGTAGTCGAAGCCTTCAACGGGGAATTTAAAAACAACGTTCAGCTCACCGACACCTTCTTTTAAACAACATAAACACCATTCTTCTGAAAAACACCAAGTGTTTCACCAGTGGGGACTTACAGCCGAGGGGGATTTTCTTAAAGGGGGAGACCATTCGCCCGTACCGAGACAGCTCTTTACCGATCGCCTCATCAGAAATAAAAGGAGGGACATTAGACAACATGACTTTCTTAGCAGGGGAACTGAGGGGAGAAACCAATATCATCTCATTATTAATGACAATACCATTCTGAGTCAGTTTTCTCACTTTATCTACATCGTTCAGGAAAAACCCCAATAGCACTGTTCATTCTTGAGGCAAAACGATGTTCTCATGTCCCACCACGTTACCGACTGCAAGGCAACAGT
Source organism: Hemibagrus guttatus (assembly GCA_033459395.1). Taxonomy (NCBI): domain Eukaryota; kingdom Metazoa; phylum Chordata; class Actinopteri; order Siluriformes; family Bagridae; genus Hemibagrus; species Hemibagrus guttatus. The sequence continues at coordinate 941,240 of JAUCMX010000015.1, read as the reverse complement.
CTTCCACACTCGCCGCACACACTATACACACACCGTGCCGGCGAGTCAACCTCTCACACACCGTCGCGTTCGGATCCGCCATCACCATGCTTCACCGACACGCTGCTCTCCCCCACACACACACACACACACACACACCCCACACACTCACACACACTCACACACACTCACACACACACCTGCACACGCACACACACACGCAGTTATTCTTCGCGCACCCACACACACACACACACACACACACACACAAAAAATAGATAAATAAATACTCCGAGATATTACACGGAAAAAAACGCACTTTAGTGCCGAAAAATTGGCAAAACGCCAACCGCTCTCACGCGCTCTACACGCCACCCTCGCTTCTCCGCCGCGCATGCGCAGAGAGAGAGAGAGAGAGAGAGAGAAGAGAGAGAGAGAGAGAGACAGAGACAGAGAGAGAGAGAGAGAGAGAGAGAGAGAGAGAGGGAGAGAGACATAGTGAGAGACAGAGAGAGTGACAGAGACATAGAGAGAGACATAGAGAGAGACATAGAGAGAGATAGACATAGAGAAGAGGGGGAGAGAGAGACATAGTGGGGACAGAGAGAGTGACAGAGACATAGAGAGAGAGACATAGAGAGAGAGGGAGAGAGAGAGACATAGTGAGAGACAGAGAGAGTGACAGAGACATAGAGAGAGAGAAAAAGACAGAGAGAGGCAGAGTGAGAACAGAGAGAGTGACAGAGACATAGAGAGAGAGACATAGAGAGAGACAGACATAGAGAGAGAGAGAGACAGAGAGAAAACAGAGAGGGAGAGAGAGAGAGAGAGAGAGAGAGAGAGAGAGACAGAGAGAGAGAGAGAGAGAGAGAGAGAGAGAGAGAGAAAGAGAGAGAGAGAGACACACACCGGGGGAGAGAGAGAGAGAGAGAGAGAGACACACACACCGAGAGAGAGAGAGAGAGAGAGAGAGGGGAGAGAGAGACACACCAGAGAAAAAGAAAAGAGAGAAACACAAAAGGGGGAGAGAGAGAGAGAGAGAGAGAGAGAGAGAGAGAGAGAGAGAGAGAGAGAGAGAGAGAGAGAGAGAGAGAGAGACTCAGTCAGCTGTTGATGGTCGATGTTGTATCTCCATGCTCTACACGGACAGGTGAAGAGGAAGTGTCCTGATCAGGTGTGTAGAGTTTCGGAGTGTTAAAGTTACCTGAAGTGTGATAATGAGGAAAACACTCGCTGAGGCGCAGAGGCAAAACGCGAAAAGTTTCTTGGCAGTGAGTCGCGCCATGTCCTGCGCGTAGAAATGCACTGAACATCAAAAACAGCATGTTTCCACTACTTACGACATGACTTCAGACTGTTACAGCAGACCGGAAATACTTCAATAACCTTCATTACATTGTTAAAAAATTACAGTGCAGTGAGTTGTTGGTGCCGCACAAACAGCCGGAGCTCCGCCTCCTCACTTCCGGTACTAATCTCCAAATCATCTCTCACAGTTTTTCCACATGAAGCAATGTGCACACATGAATGAACATCGGTGCACAAAGAACAATCGGTAAACAATGCGAAGAAAAATATTTTTAAGTTAATAAATAAAGTTGAAAAGTGAATGGAATTTTTTTTTTTGGCCAAACGTTTTAAATAAAAATTCAAACACTGTTACTTTTGCTTTAATTCATTTCTAATTTGTGGGTTAAATATTGTTTGATCACTCTTATGCTTATATTTTTTTTTACACAGGGTTTAGGAATGGGAGGAGCGCTAAAAAATAACCACGCCCACTTAATTAACGACAGTGTTGTTTCTAAGATGGCGGAACGAGATGCGCGCTCAGTGACACTGCTTCAAAAAGATGACAATTATAATGAGTATGTAATGAGTTGTTTGTAGAATTGTTCGCATTCGTAGTTATTACTTTGTGGCTTGATTTCTTCCAGAAGAGTGTCTGGTGACAGAAATGACGGAACTGACGCTGTTTTTAATCCTGGTTTTCAGCTCCGCCTTCAAACTCCAGGTCTTTACGAGCTCTCGCCTGTAGATGGCGCCATACCGATCACTAATACCACAATCAATTACGTTCAATTTTATCTCCTCATTCTTGAAACGTCCCAAAAACAACTAACACTTTTATAAATATAACCGTTATTACATTATTATAACAATACATGACACTTATTTTCATATGAATTGTCTCAAATGCTAAGTTCACAGCGCCATTCTTTTAAAGTGCTATAGTAAATTTATTGATATTGAATATTTTGAAGCTACACGGAGTGGTCACTTTATTAGGAACACTATATCAGTACTGGATGTCGTCCTTTGCTCTAAGAATTCAAATTCTTTGTTGGAAACACTTCATTGAGATTCTGGTCTCATGTTGACATGATTCCGACTCCACCGTCTGTGAGATATCGAGATTCATCAGAACAGCTACGTTTTTCCAGTCTTCAGTCTTCATATGTCCAGTTTTGGAGAGTCTGTGCCCACTGAAGCCTTAGCTTTTCTGTTCTTGTCTGACAGAAGTGGAATCCAGCATGATCTTCAGCTGTTTTATTCGATCCTCCTCAAGGATGGAGGTTTTGTGCATTCTGAGATGCTTTTCTGCTCATCACAATTGTACAGAGTTACTGTAGCCTTTCTGTCTGCTCAAACCAGTCTGTCCAATCTGTCCACAGGACTGCAGCTCACTGGAATTTCTTTACTGTAAACTCTAGATACTAAAAATTCCAGGAGATCTGCAGTAATATTCATCCAACTCCACCCGTGTTATAACTGTTTACATGCTGTTGTTTTTGCACACATTTCAAACTGCCACCAGCTGCTGCTATTGCAGAAGTGTAGATGTTTACCTGTTTGTTTAGAGTTCTCTTATTTTTTTGCACACTGTACTGTATAATATATTATACAGAATGTATACTGGTCAGTGCTATATTGTGTATTTTGTGTACATGTCCTGTACTGATTTGTTTTGTATTGTCTTCTGCACTGTTTGCACTAGGTTGCACACCATGCACGTTATGTAGATAGGACGACTTGCAGTACTTCTAGTCCTTAGCTCTGTGGTGTTTTATGTAGCACCATGATCCTGGAGAAACGTGGTTTCATTTCATTGTGTACTGCGTCAGCTGTACGGTTGAAATGACAACAAAAGCTTCTTGACTTGACTTGATTACACAACACACCCCATGTGGCACCAAAAACCCAACAAACACACAAAAACATTTCCTTAACCTTATCTTTTGGTGTCCATTTCATCACTTTTAATGTAGTTTGGTTAAGAAAGTCTGTGCTAGCTGGCAAATGTAATTATGGTTAAATGACTGATATTACAATTGATATGACGAGTGTCCCCTAAGATCGCTTCTACGTGCTTGCTTGCCAAGTTAGAATTAAAGGTCTTTTTGTTTTGTTTTTTTAAAGTAAATGTTAGTTATAGTGGGATGGGATAGAGAAAAAGATCTGTAGACAAATTTGTAAATGTAATATTAGTAGGACACAAATGGCATCCCAGCTCCCAGCAGAGCGAACATACAGGAAAAATAATTTAACGTGCAAAATTAAACTTTATATATATATAAATTTTCAACATGGCCAATCAACAGGGATATATGCAGTACTCCTGTGTTTAGCTGGATTTTTTTTTTTTTTTTTTGTATCTTATTTTTATTCTTTTACACATCAGTGTAAATTGGCTCTATTTTTATCTACTATAAGGACAGTTGTAAAAAAGCATTTCACTGCATGTCATACTGTGTATAATTGTGAAGAAGAACTGAGGGCAAGAAGCCGTTATTATCTCCACACATACATTACAGCACAGTGGAATACTTTTCTTCACATATCCCAGCTGAGGAAGATGGGGTCAGAGCACAGGCACAGCTACGCCCCCTGGAGGAGAGAGGATCAAGGGCCTTGCTCAATTGACCAACAGTGGAGCTTGGTGGTGCTGGGGCTTGAACCCTGATCTTTCTGATCAACAACACAGAGCCTTAACCACTTGCGTGACCACTGCCCCATATGTGACATATGTGTATGTGACAAATAAAATTTTAATTTAAATGAACTGTCAGAATTGTACCATATAACTATATTTCCCTTAGGTGATGTCCATTTTGTTCAGGTTGAAACATTAATCTGTTTCTGTTGTTCTTTCTGGTCCTACCTGTTTGGCGTCTCCACAGCAGATCATTTGGTCCACATGTTTTACACCAGATGCACTTCCTGACACAACCCTCCCATTTAATCCAGCCTTGGGACCAGATTTTAAGTTAACTCTTCAGTGGCTGGGTTAGCGCCCTGCCCGGGAACCGAACCCGGGTCACAGCAATGAGAGTGCAGGATCCTGCCGCTGGACCACCAGGAGGCTATTGAAACATCAGTCTGTATTTTCTCATTAATATGATTGTTTTTGCTCAAACTACAGCCAGGTCTTTGGCATCACCTTGTCGTGGAAGTCACCTTGTCATCCTTTTTCAAAAAATAAAAACAATCCAGGAAGTAATTTTTCAAAACTTAAAAATAAGTTAAAAAAAATATATATATATATATATAAAATCTCGTGTGTATTGATTTTTGCCGTGTAAATAGGATTCAAAACTTTGTTATTGAAGTTGAAAGGACAAATGGTTATGACCCAATCCCACTGCCAACTGCACTTCCAGCTGGCTCATCATGCCAACCATTAAAAACACAAATTATAGCAATCTGACAAGACAACGAGAATGAAGTTCACTTAAACTGCATGCTATTAATGCTGATGGAAAATCTTCTGGCAGCAGAGCGATCATCCTAATATCCTCAGCAGAACCGTAAAGATCATAGCGTGGATGAGCAATCTGTGGCCTGCAAAGTGCTTCACAATTCACCTGTCGCTGGTTCCATGTGTGATCCACTAAACTGTTAACAATGAGGCAGATTTTATTACCCTGTCTTTCAAAAATCCACTTTTAAATCAGATATTTGTCAAGTAGTAGTATTTTTCCTGATTCTTGTTTGAATGATAAAGGGTCAGGATCTGAGACACGCTGATAACACAAGCTTTAGCAGAAGCCTTGCCACTTCTGAGCAGTGAAGGGTGTCTCTGAGCGATCTAGTACTAAAAAGTAAAGCAGACTCTTTACACTCTTACACGGCTTTATTCTGCACGTGTAAAACAGTTCGCAAAGGATTTCTATCTGCTTTTAATAATTAACCGCTGACTTTGCTTCAGAAGTGACTGTAAGTTCATAGTGTGACTGTAATCATGTCCTTATTATATCTGTACACTATATACAAGTGCAGACTTTAAAGATTATTGTTACGCTTTAAGCTAGACCTTTTTGGATTTGTACTAGACAAACAGACCCTTCATATAACATTCTGTGCAATATGTAAAATGAAGCATGAAAATAAGACAAAAAAGGAGAATGACGGTGTACAAGACCGACATATCCTACAAAGAGTCCAGTTTAACCAGAGAGGCCTAACATTTTTCTTCCACAAAAGCAGAATAACTTTCTTAGCTACAAACATGCCATATTGGACAGGTAACCATACCTTCAGGCTGAGAGACTCGAGCGAATCTGACCACGCAAAAATTGCTATCATTGGGTCAGGGAGTAAAACAGCAAAGAACTGGTATATTTCTAGCCAAAATCTCTGAATTTCTACACAGAACCAGAAAAGAAGTGCCAGGACAGCTTTACACTGATAACATACAGGGGGAAACCTGAACTCTGGATTCTGTTTGGTCATTTTCCAAAACTGGAAAATCTTCAAGACAGATGAGTTTGCACTTCCAGGGTACGACAAGCTTTTTATCTCATTTCAGCTTCAAGGGGAAAAAAAGAGGTTTAATGAGGCAACATTAATTGTGTTCAACTGTTAATCATCGAGAAGAGCACGGTGGCTTGGTGGTTAGCACGTTTGCCTCACACCTCCAGGGTTGGGGGTTCGATTCCTGCCTCCTCTGTGTGTGTGTGTGTGTGTGTGGAGTTTGCATGTTCTCCACGTGTCCCTAAAGTGATATGAGAGCAATGCAGTGAAGGTTTTGCTTTTCACTGCAGCATGTCGTCATCATATCATCATTTCTCTTTTTTTATCCTGATGCACCTGCTTTTCTTTCTTTTCCATCGTCCCGAAGCATCACAGCAGCTACAGTAGCCTCTGCAGTTGAACTTATTTCGAACTAAAATCAGTTTTGAACTAAGCACAAGAATCTCTTATGAATTAGGAAATATCAAAACTAATAAAACATTCACTCTGCACCGAGGAACGAATTCTGCACATGCATGTCATGAATATAATTAAGCTGTCTCACTTCGTCTCAGTACCTGGACACTCTGCGGTGCATTCTGTGTGTGTGAGCAGTCCTGTGTACTCAAAAAATAGAGCGTGTCAGAGAGAAGACGTCTCAACTGTCTGCGTGGATTAATCGCATCCTTTCGCTGCTGTAACGAGGTGATTTCTCTCACTGGATGGATAACGTGTGTCTGTCTGCTCGAGTTCATCACTGCAGAACAGATCGACTCTGTAACTCGACGACTTCCTGCTCCACGCTGAGCGAGGTTAAGCCTGGTCTGTTTTCTGCTCTTTAGTTGCTTATCGAAATCAGAGACGAATGAGCCGCTGGCATGTGTTACGATATTCATTCACATCCACGAAGAAGTCTTCTGTGTAACACGCCACAGTCTCTCTTCACTTCTATAATGTCTACAGGTGGATTATTCCAAGCTGCTGCAATCTTACGTCTTGTTTTTGTGAATGTGACCTTTGAAGAGAAGAAGCAGAAGAGACATTTAGCCAAAGGGTCCAACGAAGGACAAGTGAATCAGTTTGGCAGTAATTACAGCCATTAGCTGAGGGACAATCTGAGGGTATTTGACTTTTCCTAATGAATGTGAAGAGCTCTTCATGAAAACGGTTCTTTAAGCAAACATCAGACTTCTTTGTGGTTTCTCGACATCGTTTTCTCACAACATAATAGCAGAAAGGTGCAGGTTTAAGAAGAATACGCAGGAAATCAACTGCAATCATTATCAGAGTTACTAACTGACCTTTACAACAATTACACTAACACTTCCACAAATGGACATTCTCTGAAACCGTATTATATTTGGTTGAACATTTTTTTTGCAGCTTGTAAGAAAGGATTCATTAATTCATTTTAAAGAATTAATTTTATTTTATTTGTGTAGTGCTTCTAAGAATGGACATTATCGCAAAGCATCTTTACAGGAATGTAAACATTTTAATGTATCCATACCAAGCAAGCCAGGGGCAATGACGGTGAGGAAAAACTCTCCGAGACGATACGAGGAAGAAATCTTGAGAGGAACCGGACTCAGAAGAGAACCCGTCCTCATTTGGGTGACTCGGGATTGTGTGAATGTGATCATGTCCTTATTATATCTGTACACTATATAGTCAAGTGCAGACTAAGTTAAGTTGTTACGATACTGCACAGTGAAGTTTCTTCACATATCCCATCCTTGGGGGTTGGGGTCAGGGTGCAGGGTCAGCCATGATGCAGCTGCCACTGTTGGCAGCTTGGCAGTGCTTTTTTTGGTTTGAACCCTGATCTTCCCGTCAACAACCCAGAGCCTTAACCACTTGAGCTACCACCGCCCCAGGGTTATTATTGTTACCCTTTAAAAATAAAGAGCTAGACACATTTGAAGTAGATTTGCTTGGTTTTAGGAGGCTCTTGAATGCTGCTGAATTATCAATTCTGAGTGATCGTTTTCCAAAACTGGAAAGTCTTCAAGATGGAGGAGTTTGCACTTCCAGGTTTCATGGTAAGATGACAAGCTAATTATTTTTTTCTCTTTTTAGTTTCAAGGTGAAAAAAAGAGGTTAATGAGGCAACAAACTGATTATAGCTGGTGTAATGTAAAGGAACTGCTCGTCTTACGTCGTGTAAACAGATAAAACATATATGTTCTATGATTTTTTAAATAATAATTAAAAAAAATCATTTGCAGAGGAAATGCTGTGATAAGAAAAATGAAACACTGTTATAAAATAAAAAAAAACCACACACCTGGGGTAGTAATAGCACCTTGTCATGTTTTATTTCTGATATAATTTACTGTGTGTGTGTTAGTTATTATTTGTTTTATGTAAAATAACATTTCCAAACGTTTTTTTTTTTTTGCAGCGTTATCAGTCGCAGAAGGCTAAATGTGCATATTTCCAGTAAAAGCTCATGTACAGACTACAGTGTGTATTTGTGTGTAAAGCAGCACCGAAGACGATGTGTCACACGTCTCAGACACTCATTACAGCTGAACAGAACAGTGCATGAACCTTTACAATATAGTGATGTCCGAGTGCCTGCTGAAGTAAACCCATACTTAGTGACATTAGCTCCTGGCTCCCTCCTCAACCCTTCATCATGTGAAGTGCATCACAACGACCGTTACTAAGCAACCGTTTCCAATCAGTACAGTCTACTTATGTAACTTATCTACATACAGGCGTGTTTACATATCTACTGCACTTATATAATAACATTATATAGGCTTATGTTTAAATTTATGCAACACTACAGAGCTTTAATATAATATGAGCTTAAATCAAAATTATTGCTGTGGAAATGGTTTAATTATGGATGGCTTTTGACTATAGGTGTGTGTGTGTGTTTGTGTGTGAATGCTGATTTCCTAGCAGGCAGTTTGTTGTTGATGGTCTTGTTCCTGCTCCTTGGTATGCATGAGATTCATTAGACACATTAGGTTCGATTACAGGCACACGGCTCTCATGTGCTTCTCTTACTGATGGATGAGGAGCCTGAAGTGTAAGGTTTTTCTTCTAGCAGCCACCTGTAACACATCACACCTTGAAAGCTTAAGACACTCTCACCTTCCTGCTGTGCCTCACTTTGTACTAGAAAGTCCATCTCATGTTCACGCTGTGAATCAGGGCTGCTTTTATCAGTGTCTACACAAACATATTCCCAACAGCTCGGCGTTTAAGACTTCTTATTTGAGTGCAGACTTTACCCAATAGAAATAAAACACTCACTCAAGATAGACATCATTTCATTTGTGTTCATTTTGCACAAGAATACTTTCCTTGCACTTTCCAGCTTTGTGAACATTCAATATGTCAATCTTAAATTTCAGAATCTGAAGAAGTGACAGAGATTACATGATTATTCAGGATTTTGTTATTCTGCCACGTGGAATTTTAGACATAAAAGATCTAAAGACACATTTACTGTGTGAGGTGAGCAGGTGAAGTTTATTTTGGAAGGATTTTGCTCTTGTACCCTACAGTGGCAGCTCAATGGTGTGCCGGGATATGAACCCACAACCTTCTGATCACTAGCCAGATCCTAATAGAATACAAATCGACTCATCAGACATCGGCATAAACAAATGAATTAATTTATTGGTGCAAGTCTGATATAAAATGAATCAGGACTCTGTCGGCTTCCAGTGTGAGATGTTTTTCTCTCTGTTGGATAACCTTACACAGAAAAATGCTCATGAACAAGCACCTGGAGCAGCTCAGAGAGCAGAAATGGGTTTGATATCAACATTTACTTAAAAAATCTTTGGGTGCTCAACAGCTTGGCAGCGCTGGGGCTTGAACCCCTAACCTTCTGATCCATAACCCAGCACCTTAACCAGTTTAGCCAGCACTGGGTTGATATTAAGCTCAGTACACAAACCTTTGGAAAGAAAAACATACACAGTAGTGGACAAACCTGATGATGCAACTGGACAGTCTGGTTCTTTCTTATCCTGAGCATGGGTTTCTGTCTGGGTTCTGCAGTTTCCTCCCCAAAACAGGTCAGTATGTGGATTGGCTAATTTAACTTGGGTGCGAATGAGGTGAGATGGACTGGTGTTCTATCCAGGGTGTGTTCACAGGATCGGTTCCAGATGGCCCGTGGATAAAGTGGTTAGTACGGAAGGATGGATGGATGGATGGATGGATGCAGGACGATACAGTAGTGCTATGCTATAAAAGAAAGGACAGTTATGTGAGCATAATTCAGGCTGATCAAGTCCAAACTTCACAACTAGACTTGAAAAGCAGCTCTTAAATATTTGTCATGCACTTCGTCTTGCAGATGATTGTAATGATTTGCTTCCATAGCAACTGTGAATGAAATAATAGGATCATCTACTTGAAAGAGACAGGGTGATGAGCAAAAACACTTTAAAAGTGCTACATTTACACAGAGCTTAGTATTGATATTGTTTCATTAAATCAGCTCGTGCGTTGCCATGGGTTACTTGGTATTTTCTTATGCATCCCCTGTAGGAGGCTGTGCTGTTACCTTGGCTGAGAGCATTTCAATGAAGCGCAGATCTTTTGATTAGCTCGCTCGCCGTCGTTTTCAAGCCAGCCGCTTTCCTGACGTATCAGGATCGGGTATGAAGCAGGTAAGGAAACTCATCAGCAAGCAACAAAGAAGAAAGACAACGAGACGTGTAGCGTTGAATTAAATACTGTATTTTATTCACTGAAACCGTCTACAGTTTGTATGACACCAGCACTGTGTCCCCGATCTCGGCTACAGGGCGTAAGACACGCTCTCGTGCCAAGAGAGATTACTTGAACGAGCGGAAAGTGAAATCCTCTGAACACAGGGCGACAGTTATATTGAACAGCATTTACAGAGTTAAAGGATTGTACAAGATCACAGCTTTGAGAGAGAGATTTCTAACTGGTGTTTGGAGACCAAACAGACCATCAGAAAGCTAAGGTGCATCACTGTCTACTGAGGCATGAGTATGTACAGAGTCAGCTGCTCTCCGATTCCATTCGAACACAGATGACAAGAGAAGAAAGAGTTTATTAATTCACGTCCTACTTGATGGTCAAATTTTATACTCAGCCTTTTGACAATGACGTCCAGCAACCCAAATCTTAACCCTCTCCCGAGCCCCGTCCCGTCCGGCCGTTATAAATCCTGCCAATCGTCTGGGTTTAATTGGCTCATGCTTTGGTCTCGAGTCCACTCTGATCTGGACATGGCTCGACTACAAAATTATCAGCAGGTTTGCTACAGCAAACCAACGAAAGTTTGGAGCTATGTGAGAATTCTTATAAGGCAAGAAAGTCTATTCAACATGTGTAGTAACCTCTCCTAATGTACGCCATCCAGTTTTGTACATTCCAGTTTGAATAAAATGTCATATTATGGATTATTACTTGAAGTTGGTGGAATTAGATACAAATGTGATTAAACAACAACAACAACAAAAAAAGATGTGTGGAAAATGACATTTAAAATGAACATGTACACGTGTTGTCTTTTAACCGTACTGTACGTCCTCCATCCTCCTCGTGTCATCTTTCTAACAGAATTTAATTACTACGAACCATTCACTTCTTCACCGGTAAAAGAGCTCTACTGACATAAAAATATTCTCTATCAACAAGGGAAACTATTTTGGTCAGTATATGTAGTCGTACATGAGCAGTATGAAGGATGTCCATCTCTTCATGTCAGCTCCCCAAAACATGGGAGAAAAATCTTTTAAATGCTGGACTTTATCTAGCGAAAGTGAAAACAGAAAGCTGCAAGTACATATTAAGTGCTTATATATTAAAATCCTCACTGTTGGATAAAAATAGTGGTATGAGCAGGAAATAAACGCTAATAACGAAGCGTACTGTGTAGCAGTTATATGCAGCAAAAGCAACACGAACACAGAAATATTGTTCTGAGTGAGCTTGCTATAATAAACTGTAAATATCCTATCCGTACTTTTCTGCTCACATTCATCATTCCATATGTGTACTAAATAAACAATATAATAATAAAAAAAAAAAAAAACCTAAATAGAATTAAAAATAAAGTGTCCTACATATTTCAATACGTATAGTTCAAGTAAACATCGTTTATGACTGGAGAGATTTGCATAAACTAACTCAAGATATCTTCAAACAGCCTGACTATACTTCTATTTAATACACAAATGAATTCAATTCAAACCTTCAGTAAGTGAAAACGACGCGGATCTGCCACGGGAAGCTTGTGCAATCTGCAATGGAAGTGTACAATGTGTTCATCATAGTGTTCGTTCCTTTCGCCTAAACGGTGACGGCTTAAAAAAATTCGAGAGCGACGTTATCCAAGGCGGTCGTTCCTCGTTATACAGCATCCAAGAAAACCTTTACCTTTGCACATCCTACTTATGTGGGCAAAACTACAAAACCACTGACAAACTAACACACTTACAGCTCGAGCTGACGGAGAAATAAACGTACATTCAGCTCAGTACCTTCAAATAAACTAAACGCGATTTACCCGGCCAGAAAAATCCTGTGATGTGGCCAGGAAACGCATCACTACTTTTTTTTTAATTATTATTTTTTATAAAGCTCTAAATACTCAAACAGAAGTCATAAAGTGCACTATAAATACTAATTTCATCTTTACAACAATAATGTCCTGAACTGAGAATTATAAATCCAAATATATAAGATTATAAAATACACTAAAGGAGCATTGGCATTTACACTACGCAAAAAAAAAGAGAAAAGAAAGCAGAATACTTTTTATTTAAAAGAGTTTAAAAAAATAATTGGCTCGCCTGCACAAATGATGAACATCATTCTGCAAGTCTGAAAAGCCGTGTTTTGTAAATACAACTCAACTTAGCTTCAAAGGGTCGCTGTTAAGTACCTCAGGTTTACGTTTATAAAATAATGAACTGGCTTTCTTTTTTTTATCTTTTCTAAACTGCTGTAACATGCTGGTACAATACAAAGAGAGAGACAGAGAGAGAGAGAGAGAGAGAGAGAGAGAGAGAGAGAGAGAGAGAGAGAGAGAGAATTCAGGTATCTCTTTGTTTTGCTATAGTAATAAAGAATTAAACGGCTAACTGCACTGAGTTGTTCATGACCTGATGCGCTGCGTTCCTGTATTTACATTCTGAAGCATCACTGCAATGAAAAAATAAAAATCTCAGAGGTCCTTAAAGAACGTTTCTTTAAGAAAGCATTCAAGTCTCCTGTCCGCTCTCTCTGGAAGCCTTTCTTGCCTATAAACTTCAGTTCTAACGCTCACTTCATTTCCATACTAAAATGACCTTCAGAGAAAGAACACGTCTACTGCCTACTGTATGCACAAAGAAACTGCTGTGGAAATCGGCACTAAACCACAGGCGGGAAAGCACTACTCCTCTCGAGTGAAAGGCAAATCGAGTTTCGAGACATGACACGCGGGAACGAATCGAGCGGACGTCTCGTGAGGAAATCACACGCTCATCACGACAATGACAACTGCAACAATGTCGACGACAGCGAAAGGAAATTAAAGGACCACACGGATGTAAGTAATGTCTCCTACAAACAGCTACACGAGCACCAGTCGATCTAAAGAGGACGAGTATCAATTCAATTACATTTTACACAACAGTTTTCCGTTTACAACAGTGGCAGATTAATAAATTACATTAAAATATATTCACATGGCGTGAAGAATGGCTCTTGTTTTCAAGAGGGGCGGAGACATGCCGCCTATGTGACTTTGGGCGTCTCGGGACGGTAGTCCTTCCTCTCGGACGTGTTGCGCTTGATTTTGGCCACGGCCGGCTGGGACTCCTGGTTGAGGTGTGGGCTGGACTGGGATTTCTTCAGAGCAGCATCGTTCTCTTTAGCAGTCAGGAGCTCCTTCACTCCGTCCTTCAACAGCTTCACGTACATCTCGTAACGGTTCTCCTGCAAACGGTAGAGAGAGATACCCATTAAAGATAAAGATCAGCCCCAGGCATGGAAAGGAAACACTCTTGATGCAGTACTTCAGTCCATGACTCACTCTAATCGTGCTTTTTTTTTTTTTTTTTTAAATAAACACTACCTTCTTTTTCTATCACTACAGAGTAAAAAAAATAATGCATTTAGACTATAGGCTAAATTAAAAGACACTTTATAATTCGATAGTTTCAAGCCCATGAAATGAAAACAGTTTGTTTTTTGCTCAAAGTGTTTTAGTCAGCAGCAGGAGCAATGTCTGACAAATCTCTTTACCATCACTTCATTTTCAAAATCCAAGAAACCAGCTTCATAATGACCCCCAGACACATCATCATCTCTCAGCTCAACATCCAGCCTGCAGAGCCGTACAGCTAATTCTGCTGAGTGAGCTAGACTGGACTAGCGAGCCGGATCTTCTGATGTTTTAGTGTATAAAAGCTCTGTATGAAACATAAGCTGAACAGTATATTTATAGCGTAAACATAAGATACATCACCGGAGAGTCTATAAGCAGCACTGTGTGGCTCTTAATAAGGGACTGACACAGAAACAGGATAGACGTGCAGAAGGTAAGATTACTGTGTACCCTTGCGGATCGTTATAAAGACGCCTACAGCAGACTCGGAGTGAGTGCAGCGAGTGCCGTCACAACGTGTCTGTTATACCTGCAGAGAACACGCAGCTCTTCAACACTCTTATATAAAAAGGTTTGGAGTCTCTCTCTCACACACACACACCCTGCACAACACACCAGCAAAACCAGCATTGGTACAAACATTAATGTCACTTCTACTTTATAATAAATACACACATCTTTCCAAACCTCACACACGGTCATTTGATTAAAGGCTTTGCTTTAATCACTCGAGTCTAACACACACACGCGTGCGCAGACCTATTGATCTGCAACATGCCTTAAGGAGTTTCCCCAGAGAATCGATTACTTCCCCAAAACACACAGAAGATTTGAAGTTTCGTAAACTCGTTCTGTTTTGAGGAACTGAATTGTTCTGCTTTGTGATCGCAGCACTCTGCAGGGAACAACACACTGTTATGTAGAAGGACAGAAGCGATGTGAAGAATGACTCTGAGGCGTAAATATGAAATATCCATCCTTCAGTAATTTTCAGGAATGCCGGGTGCCACAGATGACACATGGGGGAAATTTATGGATGAAACATGGCAGCCGATCCACCTCTATCATGTTTTTTTGTGAAGCAGGAGCAACCTGGGTGACAGAAAACCCAAAAGGGCATGAGGAGAACAGAAAGTGTTATTGGACACATCATAGCTCTTATGTGCTGCTCGTTGAGGAGTAAATCCCATTACGTGCACAAAACATTCTCATTGACTCGTCAGGTCTTCAAGAGAATTCTGCTTCACATGTCACCAGATAGAGACATGAAATAAGCTTTAGGTATATAATAAGCTTAACTAAACCCAGGTTTTCAAAATGCTGAGTCAGACGGTTACTGATGCAGCACTGGAGCGTACTTTAACGAATCCTCTAGTAATTAATACGAATCAGAGAAAATCTCCAGCAGCAGAAACATGGCCCATGACAGAAGACGTCTATAAACATCAGTGTGGCTCTCACATAAATTAGACAGCTAGCACAGCACGGAGATGTTTGAGCTGTCTTTGATGTGGAGTGTGTTCAGAGGGAGGAGGCAGAGACACACACAAAGCACCCGATTGATTAGTGGCATCTGACGCCGATGCAGTACAGCGGCTTTGTTCCAAAGAGTTTCATGCCACTGCTGTGAAGATCTGAGGGAGGTGTGCTTAGCGTTTGAAGCGCACTGCAGGAGATCACTCCACTCCATCCGCTCAGTCGAGAGCTCTGAAGTGCAGCGCTGAGGACAGGACGGGTGAAAGGGGCAGACACCCATGCTGCAGCCATTTTCACAGAGGCGGAGCAGGACATTAGAACCGAATGAGCTCATGCATGATGTACAGAGAAACTTGGCGTTCGGTGAGAAATTCTTAAGATGTCAAGCTCAGTTAACCGAGTGGCTGTTACAACTTCAGAGTTGATTATTTTCCGGCAAAAGCACACCCCAAAGTGCTCCTCTTATATATTATCCCGTACTGTACAGAAATCAGACTCTGAATGCTTTTGTAGTGTATCTGCATTACCTTTCATAATATTCTAATAACTTTAGTATTAAATATGTACAATATCTCCCACTTTATGACCGCACACAAACTCTTTACATCTCTCTATTCTGCTTATTTCTGCAGTACGTGACAGTAGGAGTGTAAAACTCTAGCATAAGTATTTCACTGCCTATAAATGCTTAAAGCGCTCTTTATGCACATGACCGTAAACCTGAAACTGTTGCATGAATTTACAAAGAAGCGCAATTTGAATTTATTTATGAACCGTTAATAATTCCATTTATTTGATGAAATGCCCAAAAAACAAGTTACTTCCTGTTATCGGAGCTGTACGCATCCTGCTGCCTCACCAGCCTTTCATTCTTTCCTCTTTCCTGATATAAATATAATTCAATTTGTGTCAAAAACACTGAGACAAAACAACACAACACTGACAATCAATACTCCTTCCATAAATATTAAATAAACCTTACTTAAAGGTTTATTTATAAAAGGATACTTTCAGGACTTAAAGGTCACTTTTGATAGATACTGACCACTGCAGACCGGGAACACCCCACAAGAGCTGCAGTTTTGGAGATGTTCTGATCCAATGGTCTAGCCATCACAATTTGTCCCTTCGTCAAACTCGCTCAAATCCTTACGCTTGTCCATTTTTCCTGCTTCTAACACATCAACTTTGAGGACAAAATGTTCACTTGCTGCCTAATATATCCCACCCACTAACAGGTGCCATGATGAGGAGATCATCAGTCTTATTCACTTCAGCGGTCAGTGGTGATGTTATAATGTTATGGCTGATCGGTGTAAGTGTTAGAAACATATCATTTGAATTAGAGAAGGCACTAAAGTTAGAGGTGTACTGTTATAGAAAATGAATCAACACCCTCTGACCAATCAGATTGGAGAATTCCACAGCACTGTGGTGTAAATAAGAATAAGTAGAGGTATAGAGAAAAGCTAATACAAAGGTGTACATTGAGCTGTACAGAACGGTAATAATATGGTAATGATTATGTGACTAGAACAGAAATATAAATATGTTTATAACAGAACATGGATGCAGTACAGTGAGGAGTACAGTAGAAGATAATGTAGAGGTAATGTCTGGCTAGTGCAGTGTGCTGTTATTCAGCAGTCTGATGACCACTGGGGGAACGGTCTCTGAGTCATACATGTCCCTGTGCTGCAGAAAAGAGCAGTGTAAACCGGCAGGAGTTCAAGTAGCTGTGTATTTGTGGATCTAATAGTAATAATTACACATCCTACTGTTTCTGACAGAAATTCAGAACCATACCAGATTAAACTGACTTGGTTTCCATTATAGCTATTGGACGTTTGTGTGGTGCATCAAAACTTAAATCTTTCACTTCACCTGCAAAGAAAAGGCTTTATATTATGATAATATCTCACTGTGCCACAACACGTCTATTTAAAGTGGTGAATTCTGATTTGTGTGTTAGTTAAATCTCCTGGTTGTTTGGAGGTGCCGTGGCTCTACTGCAAATCATCTCATTACTTCAGCAAGCACACCTGCTACCAGCTATTCCAAAAAGTTCATTATTCCCTGTCAAGCGAACCTCGACGAGACGCGCTTAAGCAAACGATTGATGTTTCACATGGCAGATTTAGATTTGTTTATTTGACAGATTGTCCATTGAGGCTAGGAAAATAAAGCTTTTAGCATCTCACAGACAGTGTTACTTATCCCTCACAGTGTTACTCATCTCCTCAACTCAGTTTTATTAGTAGAGTGCTTTTAACAATCGGCATCGTCTTGAGGCAGAGCTCTGATAAGGGCGTCAGAGGTGAAAGTCCCTCAGACAACATGAAAAATTCATTGTAACCATAGAGTGGGATTACTTCTGCATTTGTCTTTATCAAATTTATCTCTAAAATCAAGCTATAACCACTTGCATCTGGTCCTCCTCCTCCTCGCTATCTCCAACCGGAGGCATTTGTGCTCTTCTTCAGCACTGCTGTACTCATTATCTCGGAGATGCATGGTGTCATGTCTGCACTGCTGGCAGATGTAATCTTTGCATGAACTCCCCAAATACTGACTGGGTTCCAGCACGCTTGTGTCTACAACAACAGTTTTTAACGAAAGAGCTGTGGATAGCCCGAGGCACGCTGCAGCAGAAGATGATTGGTTTTTTCCATGGCAGGCTCATTTGGTTGGTCAATAACCTTCAACGACCTTTATGAGCTACATCAATTGTGAATTAAGTTACTGAGGCTGCTGGGCTGCTTTTAAGTGCACCACACAATACTTTATCAAAGCCATCGAATGTAACAGAGAGTAGCAGGGAATGCGGTGTGTGTGTGTGTGTGTGTGTGTGTGTGTGTGAATGACTCAGTTATAATTTAGATTGTAAGAGAAAAAAAAACAACACAATCCTTAAAAGAAAAATAATCCCACCATCTTAAATGACTGCACATTAATCTTTACAATGACCTCCAAAATTTATTTGATAATGAAATTCTGAGTTGTACTTTTTATTCCCCGTTTAAACAACTTTCTTCATCATGGTGGTCTGTTTTCATTACGAATAGCCATTTCCAACCGTAGCACCAGTGTGATCTGGACCTTGTTTTATCGCTACCTAAAGAAAGAGATGCAGCAGCACTTTAATCCTTAAGCCTGGCTCTGTCGCCTCCTCGGCTCTACACTCGGCTCAAACAGATCATCTTCCAAAGGTTTGACTTTGTATCTAATAGCCCCATCGAGGGGCATTTTGTATATCGCCAGCCGAGGAATAAGTCAGTTAATGTGTATTGTATAGATGTGAGTTTAACTTTCGTTGTCCCACTACATCTACGCTGGGAAATGGTGAGGGGGAAAAGTTTTTTTTGTTTGTTTTTTCGGAGTTAACAGCAAACCTTAAAAGTTAGAAAAGTTATACTTAGACTACATTGGCAAAACTTTTGGCAATATAGTGTATGTTTGAGATCAGACAAGCGATAGCTTCTTAGAGGGATAATAAACATACATCACCACCCAACACTTCAGCACCCGAATCATTAACCACATCAAAGCTAATTTCAATAGAAATCCAAGTTGCTCCAAATCTATGAAGGAACACAAGACTGTGTGGGAGGGTTTAGTAACATCTCTCTCTAACAACAACATCTCCCTCAAGCATGGTCTCATATAATTTGTAAGAAGCCTTGGGACAAAGTAATTAGAGAGTAGAACAAACATTCAACAAATACTCACAAAGGGATTAGACATGAAATTAAAATACATGGACACAGTTACTAGGGTTCTGCACAATGTAAAGACTTAAATGCTCAGTGAAAGCCTCTGCTGATTGCGAGGGTTAAATAGCTATGAGAGAAATGATGTTTCACGGCTCCTCCGTTAATGAGTTCATTTCATTCATTCATTCTGACCTGGTAGTTAGTGTGTAAACGGTGTATGCTAACAGGATGTCGAGCCACTGAACAGGTAATTCCATTGACGTTAAACAACTTCGTTTGAATATAAATATGAGAAAAAAGCAGAAAAAACGGAACTGTAGTAACACAGTGGCTGAGAATTCCATTCTTCTCTGTCGCTCATTCAAGTCCGGTGAATAAAAGAGACAGTGTTCAGCAGAGCATCTGTCAGCATGCGTAAACAAGCCTATTTCTGTCAAATCCAGGCAAGCACTGTTCTAGCACTCGCAGAACAAATGTGTGGAAGACAATGAGCGCTAGCATGTACTGAAGTAAGAGTAAATATAAAAACAAGGCTTCTTTTTTTCTGATGACATAAAGCACAACGCACCAAGTACTTGCAATGTGAGCACTGTTTTCTTTACCTCAAATTCCAGGTAGTGCTCTTTCAGGCGGTACTCGTCAACCTCCTTGGCTTTGACCTTCTTGTCTGGAGGGTAGGACCTGTGCTCGGCTAATTCTGTGGAGATGTGCTTCAGCTTGGCCTCGTGTGACTTCAGCTGTTCCTCCTGCACATACAAAGAAAAGTGAAACTAATACCTAAAAAGCCTTTACCTAGAAATATCCATCCACAGATTTTACATTTTAAGCACAAAAATCATTGTGATGCTTCTTTACTCCAACACTGTGTCTGAAATCACTCGTTTACTATTTAGCACAACATACAGAGTAAAACATTGAATACTGATGTTGATGAATGCATGAAATTACTTGCTATAGCTCAGCAAAACTCTAATATGAACCACCACCATTTTTGTCACAGATTGTCTAATGCAGCATTTACACAAATTATTTATCTCAAGGCAGTGTTATCAGCCCTCTTCCACATACATGACCTCACTATACTACTATCTACTATCTCTTCCATAGAAAGAAGGTGACCAATTTTTGCTGCATAGATAAGATTCAAACTCGTGATCTCCACATGATAAACACTTTCCTTCGTGCCACACAGGAACCTCCAGGACACCAACCATCATGGCTTTTCTATCAGATCCCCTGCTGCAGCCAATCACTTGCATTTATTACTGAAATTATTCAGCTGAAGTTATTCATCTCGCTGGACCAGAGACTAGCTACAGGATGAGATATCAGAATAGGGTAGTAAGAATTTTCATAGATTTTTCATTTTATTAGTGAATAGCCAAATTATATTGGTCAAAAAAATAGATGTTAAAGAACCACTTTGAAACAAAACGTAACCAAACCACATCTTTTACTTAGAATCACTGAACAGTGGCAGTGTTTACGTTTTAATGACTTTAAGTCATGTTCGGTGTTTATCCAGACATATACAAGAAAGAGATTTCATGTAACTGGACTGTTAACATATGAACTCCTTTTAACAGCAAATTAATGTCTACATGTTTTGGGAGGAGAATGTCTCATATGAAAGGAGACACTCAGGACTTTGCAGTTTCTCTAATTATGCTGTCATTTATTTCACAGTTGCTTACAGTGCTTTACTATCAAAAAGCTTGCTGCGCTGATGGTTTTCATCCCTGTACCAGTGTTACTGTGAACGTGTGAATTGTTTGTCCTGCAGGGGGCTCACACTCCTCCTCTTTCCCACTGCCCTGCTCAATAACATGTCCTGATACTCTACACACAGAAACCCAACAGTGTCCTGGCAGATTTAGACACTAACACTATCATTGGGATTCAGACGCATCACATGATTTTTTTATATCCATTACTTCTTGTCAGTAAGAGAGACATGATCTTGTCATTAATCTCTTGATCTAAAGACGCGCTTGCGTTCGTGGTTCCGATTTCACCTGTGACATCCTGGTGGTTGAGGCCGGCAGCAGCGGGCGGCTGAATTTTTTCTGTGAGCCGATGGCAGCGGGGAAAGAGGGTGCGGAAAACATGGCAGCCACCGAGTTGATGACTCTGATCCAGGACTCCATCTCCTCAGGGCTCCTGTAGAGGAGATGGATGACAATGAGCTCTTGCTATACGGCGAACAAGTTTAAGAGCCTGTCTTTACCATTAAGTGGATTAAAATTCACCCGCTTGAGAATCACAAAGCGACGATGGTCTAAGATACATCTTTTAGCCTGTAAGCTTTTATTGCATCGCATGTACTGACTCAACAGTGAAATACGACTGGAAATCAACAGTGTGGGAAAAGTGCAGAAATGTTCTCACTCTGTCCGTATTAAGGTGCAGTACTTTACTACTGTCACAGAGTGAACTTCTCTAATTAACACATTTAAAAATGGTCCCTGAGGAAAGCTCCGGGCTATTCATTATTTAGTTTGCAGTGAATACTAAGGAAAGTAGGAGAGAAAGAGAAAAAAGCAACTGCTACAACAGGCTAAGAGGGAAGATAAATGTGTTTTCACTATGAACTCAAGCATGAAATTAGATTGTGGTTCCAGGGGAGGTCTCTGTTCTGCCCCTGTCTTCAATGTGGTCCTGTGAGCAACGGCATTTCTGTCTTCAATAAACTGTGCGTTTCCTGGACGGTCAGCGACTCTTACTGGGCTTGGAAGAGGAAGACTCTCCAGTCGGCTGTCTTCAGCTTCAGCACGTGGGGCTTCTTCTCGTAGTCCACAGCCTTTATGGCCAGGGCATGATGCACGCTGATGGCATTCTTCAGGTCCTCCTCAGACAGGGCCTTCTCAGGTTTGTACTCATCCTGCAGGACGACATGACAGCACTTAACGCAGATAAGAAATAGAGTATGACCTTTATGGCAATTTTAATTCCTGTGAATATTTATGATTTGTCTAAATGACTTAACATAAGTTGAGTGCTATTTGTCTTCCAGATAGCAACTCTGCCACAGCAAGTTTGTAGTCAAAATCAGCAAGATGTTTTGTATCATTCTAACTTGAGGGATGTACTGGAATACAGTTCAGAAGTATTTAGAAGTATTGAGGAACTGTGAAAAACTGTCCTTTTTACTTAAAACCAGATTTTCCAGAGTGACCGTTATATTGACCTCACTTATTTTAGTCATTGGTTAACATTAGAGACTACGTTTCCTACTTACGCAAGTGTTTTATTCCTCTTATCCCACAGTACCTTGCCAACAATAACTATTTTTTAATTATTAACGACGTTATACTTTTTAACCAATTATAGCTACATTCACATTACAGCAGTTATAAACAGCGGCTCACTGGCCAGACTCTCTCTCTCTGCTCAAGTACAGCTTGTTACTGTATTAAGACACTGGAAAGAGTGTATAATGGTGTGGAAATTTTTAAACCATCCAATATTATTCATGACAGTTCAAGGTTCCTCCTCAGCCCTCTGCATTATGCTTTTTAAAAGGAATGATATATCCAGCATACAGAATTTTTTGGCTATATATGCGGTTCTTGGAAAGGTCACTGGAAGAGAATTTATAGAAAATCACACACACTCAATAGCACAACAATAGCCAACTGTGCTAAACATAAAAAATAATTTTGTGTTAGAGTTCAGCAGCATATTTCGACTCTAAAAATACAGTTAGTGTCAGCGTGAACAAACTTCGCTGTGTGTATGATAGAACTTTCCAGACCAGACTGAGGTAAATAACTGAGTGGGAGGTGTTATTAGAGCTTGTGGCTATACTGAGAAGTATAAACTAGGTCAGCGAGGTGGAGGAGAAGTCTGGTTATAAATTCTGGCCACGCTGACACGTGTGTGGCGAATGGTAAACAGTATCGACTCGCCTTCAGTCGGTCAGATGTGATGTCAAGGTTATCACTTTTCATATTCCAGGCCTGCTACTCCTCACATGAAAAGCTCAGCTGTTCTTAAATGCTTACAGCTTTGATGGGCTTAACAGAGTACATTTTTACCACAGATTTATGGCTCCAGTGTCTGGATGGAGCAATTTAAAATCAATGAAATATTTAAGGAGGAATGTATATTGTATTCAGGAAAAATTCTATAAGGGAACCAATACACAAAGAAATGGATCAACCTCCTTTGTACTAATGTAGTGCTTGATTATTAATAAATTGATTTGAAAAAAACAAACAAAAAAACAACAACAACTGGTGAACAGGTCATGGGTGACCGAGGCTCAGTGATTTGTGTTGGGAGTAAAGGCTAGAGCATCTGCTCCAATCCCACAGAAGAGCTACTGCAGCACAAATTGATGAAAAAGTAAATGCTGACTTTGACAGAAAGCTGGCACGGAAAACACACAGTGCATCACAGCTTCCTGTGTAGCTGCAGACTGCTCAGAGTCTCCAGGCTCTTCACTGTCCACTGCTGAAAGCTCCTAACATGGCCATGTGAGCATCAGAACTGGACATGGAGCAAAAGAAGAAGGAGGCCTGGTCAGAAAAACGCAATTTTCTTTTACATCACGTGGACGTCTCGGTGCATGTGTATCGCTTTAAGGAAGAGATAGCACTATGGGAAGAAGGTAAAATGGCGGAGGAAATGTCACGTTCTGGGAAAAGTTCTGCTGGACAATCTCTCATGTCGATATTACTTTGACACGTAACGCCTACTGTACCATTGTCGCAGACCAAGTACTAATGGCAGTGACCTCTTTTAGAGCAACAATGAAAAAAGTGCTCAGGTTCGGTTTGAGAAACATGACCAAGAGTTCAAGGTCTGGCCTCCAAATTCCCAAATCCAATTTGTGGGATGTGCTGGACAACATGTGCCAGATATCACAGCATAGGTCTTGTGGAGTCCATGCCTCAGAGATAACAGTATTATTATAGAGGAGAGATTTTATTTAAAAAAAAAAAAAGTTTTTGACCGATGATATTCTTAGTGAATCAGTATCGATTCATTAAAAGAGAAATGAATAAGAGCATCTGCCAAATGCTGTAAATGTAAATATAATTAAACTAATACAGCTTAAGTTACGTTTTGATGAAGGGCTTGAACACATTTGACAGCAAAGAAAGAAACAGCTTCCTTACTCTGTCCATATTTTCATCCCAGACTTTTAGGGGATTAAATGAAATCGGCTGTTCAGGCTCTACTGAAAAACCTCGCTGATGCAGGAAAAATCGAGCAAAGATGATTTGTGTAATCTGAACTTTCACTGCTTCTGAATACGCTTAACATTCCTCACGTAACGCCGAGGCAAGTCGCCGACTCTAACTACAGCCCACGCTGGCTGAACAAGCGAATCAGTCACGTTCTCACAAATTCGAGTCAAGACTGTTGAGACCCCTCGTCTCCACACGCAGTCCATTTCAGATTCAAAGCTACACTTCACTCTGTTCTGCAAACGAGCCACAAAGATTAATTCAACATGATTGCCACTCATCAGGTAATATATCAGGCACACTATTCGTCGACTGGAGACGCCATGTAAAGCTCCGGCTCGAGCTTCAGGAAATTCAGACAAACATCCTTCTCGTTTCCTAGCAATGAGCTTGTCGTGCCTCACATAAAACGCCGCCGCTACTCGGCTACGGCGGCGTGAAGGTCCACCGCAAAGGTTTTTTGCTCATGTCTGGACGGTTGCGAGTTTAAATCCCAGGACTGAGCCACCGTTGAGCTTTTATTAAGTGGTTTTGAATAAGAATAACTGCATTTTGTTTTGAAAATAAATCACTTGTCTTGCAG
Source organism: Hemibagrus guttatus (assembly GCA_033459395.1). Lineage (NCBI taxonomy): Eukaryota > Metazoa > Chordata > Actinopteri > Siluriformes > Bagridae > Hemibagrus > Hemibagrus guttatus. The sequence continues at coordinate 916,457 of JAUCMX010000015.1, read as the reverse complement.
CACTTTTACAGTTTATTCTGAGCTCTGTATTAATAAACTATTGTATCTGCAGGCAAGATAATGACTAATCTTATCACTTTTATAACAGTGACAACACAGATTTCAAGGAAACAGGCAGAGTAAAAGCTGTCAGTACTTTTTAAAAAAAAAAAAAAAAAAAAAAAGCACATCCCCACAACTGTGTATATTTAATGTATGTAATTATCTCTGCTATTCACAATTATCTAATTTACAAATTGTTTCCACAAATGCCTGTGTGTACTGCACCCCACTCCCCCCTGAGCATCAATAAATGTGAAGGAGGATACGCTAATCTGGCTTTGCAAAGCCTACTCATATATACAGCCTGCGACTCACATTCTAGCGAAGGACATACTGTTCTCCACGTTAAGTGTAAAAATATATATACATCCCCCATGGACTCTGGAGGGAAGAAAAGAAGAAAAGCTTGCCAAGACCCTCTTGGTCTCCAGAGCAAGAGAAGTGATTTTTATTTATAAAAAATTGTGATAGGTGCGGGGATGAGCTGAGTTTATAGAGGATCTATAAAACATCGAGTTGTAACCTGGATCATCCAGAATCCTATCCGAAGAGAAATAAACGTTACAAATAAAATTTTCAATTCATTTTCAATAGAATTTTAAATTCGTTGGCAAACTGCTGTAGGATAAGAGGAACACATCGCTTCGGGATTGATAAATAATCACTTCACCACTTAAATATTTCAGATATTTATAAATCTTATTATAACACACCCTGAGTGTTTTATTTCTAACTTTAACAGCCATAACTGCCACATCGTCTGGAATTATTTCATAAAAGTCACCTGACAATAAGAGTGTTTATAATGATGATATATTAATAAACTTTTAAAACCAGGAGGATCAAAAAGCTGCATCAATGCTAAAGGCAGATATACATTTATGGCATTTAGCAGACAATCTTATCCAGAGCATCTTACATTTTCATCTCATTCTATACAACTGAGTCATTTAGGGTTACAGGGCCTTGTAGAGGAGCCCAGCAGTGGCAGCTTGGTGGACCTGGGATTTGAACTCACAACCTTCCGATCAGAAGTCCAATACCTTAACCACTAAAATACCACATCCCCTACATATAAAGGTACATGGTGCACATGCAAGTAAACAGAAAATATTCCATTCCTTCATACGTTGCTGTAGAAACTGTTTCTGATGTTCAAATTATACAAATACACCTTCACTCACTCCTCCATCAACAGAGTTCAATTTACGTCTAACGGTTTGGTATCTTCATTGTTCTTCTTGTTTTTTTTTACAGGAACATGCAAATGACTGGAAAAACATCTACAATAAATAGGAAGTGCCTTGTTTGTTAATAGGTAAATTATATTTAATGGAAAGGCGAAGATGAATGTAAATGAACTCTGAAAGCACCTATAATTCAAAATAAAACATGAGGAATGGAACGCATGCAAATTAATGAAGTACAATGTGTTGCACATGTTTAACTGCGGACATGTAGCTGGAAACATGAGTGATGATCTCCACGACGTACCGGAATCATGAATTTTAATGCAGGCTGCTTTAATCACTTACAGAGGTTAATGGAATATGAACAAAAAATGGCAAAAGAATAATCGCATCATTTAAATGTCATGTTTACCCACAGTAAAGAACAGGAGAGGGAGGGGAGAAAGATACCTTCTGTAAATACAGGATCATGCCTTTGAGAACAGCATAAAATGTCTTCCAGCCTCTCTTTCCTCTAGGGGCTAGAAAACATGAACAAGAGGCGTGTATAAACCTTGTGAAAAAATAAAAGGAAAGAATTCAGCTTGGACGTGCCGGACAAACTCTGCAATACACAACAGACTGGTTATGCATCAAAACATTTCAGGAATTTTGCTTAAATATATAAATCCTCATAGTTTCCTCATCACAAGTTTATTTATAAGCAAGGGATTTGGGGGGTTTTCTTTTTGATTAGTTGTCGTATGACCGGATGATCCGAGCGCAGGAACAGCACACATAAGCCCTGCTGTTTTTATCCTGACTATAATAGAGCTCCACCGCTCCTGGGTGGACTTGACCTTGCTGGCACACGGTACTCTGGAGATGCCGTGAAACTGCTGCACTCGGGCTGGCACAACAAACTAATCTTATTCCCAACATATTTTGGAAATTTATTAGCTGCTGATCAGAGATCGGTTTCTAACCTTGTCTTTATAAACCTTTTGTGTCTGGAGACCTGCAATCGGATAGGAGGCGCCTATTTTTGTGCCAACACTGTTGTTACGTGCTGGCTAGTTAAAGCGAATGGGCCACCTGTTAGCATACCGTCACAATGATATTATGATGCTATTAATGTATCAAGATCAAGCCATGCTATCAGATTGCGAGAAGGGTGGAGGGATAACCTTCTTTGTGTACCTAAATGCCACACAGGCATTCTGCAGAGGTGGGCTTTAATCCTCCGCTATTTCACCAGACACCAGCACAACACTAACAAGTCCCAATCCTTTCCTTTCCCTCTGGTGTGTACTGAAAGTCATTATACAGGCGACGGAAGTGGTCATGAAATACAAAGCACTAATGGTGAATGCTACGCATTCGTGCCTGGTCATTAGCATTGCTGTATTCAACCTGCTCTTCCTCCTGCCAGGCTGTACTATGCAGCAATTATTTTTAACCTTTAATAACCTTTCCCACCTTGCATTAGCTCCGAGATTTTTTTTAGGGAAAGAACTATTTAATTATAGTGATGTGAGTGAAGGAATCAGGTGTGATGTCATTCTTATGAAAAACATTTAGTGTTTTAGAGTAAAAGGAAGCAATGCTCACACAGTTCATTCATTAACATTATGCCACTGCTGCTGATAAATTTTCTGTAACGTTGTTTTGGCCGGAAGGCAAATCACAGGTTTGTAGTAATGCACTCGTTTTAATAAGGCTAACTCACAGGAACTCGCACGGTGACTAATAACCAAATTTTACAAATAATCGCTGATATGGTGAAGTTTACTAAACATTTATGGAAGGAGTCTCCAGTGTCAGTGCTTTGTAACAGTCAAGACTTGTGAGAAAGAAAACAGAGGTTTCCCAGAGGATGTTTTTGTAGCTCAGTTAGTTTATGTAAATGACCTTTCAGGGACACCTCTAAAAGAAACTATAAAGCGATTAATTGATACAATATGTACCGCTGTGGTTTTAGTGGAATAAAAGACTTCAGGACATGCTGGTATAGGAAACAATTCATGTCTGGTTCCATCGTATCACCCAGTCAGTGATGATTTTCCTATATCTGCATTCCTCAAGTTACGTTTCATTTATCAGTCTTACTTTTCTTGCCGTCCATGTCAGCGTGGATTTTACGGGCCAAAAAGCCTGCCTTGTAAACAGCAGCGTTGGGATCATGGGCGATATCCAGGAAAGGGTTGCTGCCACTGCTCATCCTACTGATGCTCTTGGTGTGGGCGTTGTCGTTCTTGGTGTCTGCGAGCTCAGACAGCGATTTCTTCAACTCGTCCCCGTCACTGAGGGCAGAAGAAGACATGCTACAGCATCACTGTGGTCTACGTTTTCGATTTGTACCAAATTTACTTTATTTGTACCAAATTTACTGTGGTAATGATCGGACCAAAGCAAAGACACGGTCCATTTGACTTTGCTAATTGCCACTGTGTGCCACAAAAATTACTTTTAAACCACATGAGTCTTTCTGAGCAACAAGCGTTAGCATCTCTTTTAATTATAGATTACCGGGGGTCAGGGTATGCTTAATATAACTAGGTATAAACAGATTTTGTTTTATTTTCCTAAACAACTGTGCAGAGACGTGACGATCCTTTCTGCATAGGGAACTTAAACACGCAGCTTACTATGTCACCCTATAAAAAAAAAACACACTGCTTATGCAATAAACTATTTTTGTCATCATCACATTGTAGCACTGTAGGAGAAGTGGATGGAGAAGACCGCACACTCTCCTTTACAGGACATTTATGTATTATGATAATGTGGAAATTTTGGCATTTATGGCAGATGTCCTAATCTCATTTGATACAACTGAGCAGTTGAAGGTTAGGAGCCTTGCTCAAGGGCCCAGCAGTGGCAGCTTGTGGTCCCGGGATTTGAACTCACAACCATTTAATCAGAAGATCAATGGCTTAACCACTGAGCTACCCACATCCCAACAATTATATATGACGGAGTGCAATAAGCTGCTACATGCACACAAAATTATGGAAAAAAATAAAGCTAAATCAAAAAATTCCACACAAAGTAAAGGATCTAGTGGAATTCCATCAATACGTATCTAAAAGCTGGTGAAAGACAACGTGGGCTGGTGTGTAGGAGGGAATCTACGTTGTTTTTAAAGCAGAATACATAACAGCAAGCCATTTAGCTCTCAGCACCTCTCCAGCATCATCACAATCAATACAGGCATCTCCACACATACCTTCTGTTGTTTTGTTTTTTTCCTCTGCTTGACTCTTCCTATATGCAATGAACTACTACTTCAACAGCAAATGCTCTTTGAGAGGGACAAAGATCTCGTCGCTACTGCTCCCACGCCCACTTTGCGAGCACGTTATCACGGATGCGGATACGAGGCGATGCATCAGCAGTTTTAGGAGCTAACTGGGTGCGTTTTTTTTTTCCCCTTCAACTTGAGTCATTTTGTTGCCTGTAACTGAACACACAATTATCTCTGATAATAATGATCCACCCAGCCATGCATTTTGAAACCCAGCTGCTTTTCAGTGCAGGGGATAAACCCAAACATTCTGTTGAGGAGAGAGGGATGAGATTAAAGCATGAGAGAGCTGGAGGACATGGATCTATATCTTATCTTTTATACTCCTCTGTTCCACTCGCACCTTGTCCAAATGGCCGGTATGTAATTCTATATGGATTTACCCCATATGAATTCATATAAATCTATGAATTATTTCTCTAAGCTTGTAGTTTTATAAACAAAAAGGAGTCAGAACTTCAAGTCCAGAAATCATCTCTAAACAGCATTTCCTCACAGATGATGGCTGCATCCTGAATCAAATAATACTAGACTAAATAGAGCCCCACTGCAGGCACTGATGCTGCTTACCATTTCACACAGGCTAAATGATCCTAGGATAAAATGGGGATGTGGGAGATGCGTCATCAGCTGAAATCAGTGCTGAAACAAGAGAAATACACCGGCCAGGCATAACATTATGACCACCTGCCTAATATTGTGTTGGTCCCCCTTTTGCTGCCAAAACAGCCCTGACCCGTCATGCACTGTGTATTCTGACACCTTTCTATCAGAACCAGCATTAACTTCTTCAGCAATTTGAGCAACAGTAGCTCGTCTGTTGGATCGGACCACACGGGCCAGCCTTCGCTCCCCACGTGCATCAATGAGCCTCGGCCGCCCATGACCCTGTCTCCGCTTCACCACTGTTCCTTCCTTGGACCACTTTTGATAGATACTGACCACTGCAGACCGGGAACACCCCACAAGAGCTGCAGTTTTGGAGATGTTCTGATCCAGTGGTCTAGCCATCACAATTTGTCCCTTCGTCAAACTCGCTCAAATCCTTACGCTTGTCCATTTTTCCTGCTTCTAACACATCAACTTTGAGGACAAAATGTTCACTTGCTGCCTAATATATCCCACCCACTAACAGGTGCCATGATGAGGAGATCTTCTTCTTCTTCTTTCAGCTTTTCCCTTCAGGGGTCTCCACAGCGAATCATCTCTCTCCACCTATCCCTATCTTCTGCATCCTCAACACTTGCACCCACTAGCTTCATATCCTCATTAATTCCATCCATATACCTCCTCTTTGGCCTTCCTCTTTGCCTCCTGCCTGGCAGCTCCATGTCCAACATTCTCCTACCAATATACTCACTCTCCCTCCTCTGAACATGTCCAAACCATCTTAATCTGGCCTCCCTAACTTTGTCCCCCAAACGTCCAACATGAGCTGTCCCTCTGATGTACTCATTCCTAATCCTGTCCAATCTTGTCACTCCCAAAGAGAACCTCAACATCTTCAGCTCTGCTACCTCTAGCTCTGACTCCTGTCTCTTCCTCAGTGACACTGTCTCTAAACCATACAGCATGGCCGCTCTCACCACTGTCCTGTACACCTTCCCCTTGATTCTCGCTGACATTTTCTGATCACACAGAACTCCCGACACCTTTCTCCACCCATTCCAACCTGCCTGCACTCGCTTCTTTACCTCTTTCCCACACTCTCCATTACTCTGGACTGTTGACCCCAAGTACTTAAACTCCTGTACCTTCTTCACCTCTTCACCCTGTAACCTTACTGTTCCACTTCCCTCCCTTTCATTCACACACATGTACTCAGTTGATGAGGAGATCATCAGTCTTATTCACTTCACCTCTCACTGCTCACAGTGTTGTAGCTGACTGGTGTATATATGATTACATCAATTTTTGGAATGGATTAAGACCCTAGTGGTCGAACAGCAGAATCCCGCGCTCTCGCTACGTAGCTCTAGTTCGATTCCCAAACAGGGAACCAACCCAGCCACCGAGGGGTCAACTCTCAGTACCGGTCCCAAACCCAGATAAAATGGGTTGTGTAAAACCTGTGCCAAAATCAAATATGCAGATGGAGTGGTCTGCTGTGGAAAGACAATAAATTTGGTTGGTCGTGGATGTGGTATACAAGGTATATAAACAAATATTTATATATTCCTAAATGTATTAATATTCTGAATTCATATTTTCTCTAAATCAGTTTAACAGTTTTATTAAATGCTCTTCATTAAGTGTATGTTCCAGATTTCTGTGCTAAAAAGATGCTATTCATCTGGAGAAAAAAGTCACACACATAGTATTTTTAGTAATGTAGACATTAAAGTTTATACTTGTGAAACATGCGGACACACGAGCTCAAAATAGTGCCCTAAGCAGCAGCGACTCCAGTTAGTCTCTAAAGACGTGCTGTGACTGAGAGATCTGCCGATGCGGTGTGACCGGACGAGCCGAATAAGCCATAACTCACTGTGTCAAGCAACCATGTGCATCTCCACTACAGCACAAACCGAGCAACTTTTATGGAGACGAGTTCTCCGATGGAACTGCATCAGGATTTAGGTGATAGACTGCCGTGTCTGGGCAGGAGTAGCACACGGGCTGTGTGTGCTCATAGTGCACATGCAATGCGGCAGAGAAAAGCACAAGGAGAAGAAGAACATCACCACAACTTCTTTTACTCCTCTATTCATGAAACCTGCTGGGGAATTAGCCTGCTGTTTTATTTGCTGGTATTATATTATTACCAACTGTGATGAGGGTAAGATCCCAGCTTAAGGAAAAAAGATAACATAAGGTGTTGAATTGTAAATTTTAGGAAGTGTGTAAAGATGAGAACGATTGTTGGGAGAAAACAATGATGTGTCTTAATATTAGTCCTCTCAGCAGGACAAAAACACCTCAGTCACTGCAGCAAGGCAAAAGGCAGAACACACACACACACACACACACACACACACATTAAAGTGAAGCAGCTGTCTGTAAGAACAGTGGCACCAGATGCTACAGTCCACACCAAGGTCAGCTGAAGGTCAGAGTGAAGTCAAAACCTCTTTGATTAGAACAAAAAAGCACATCTGTTCATGTGTGTAAAATAGAAGTCCAACTGAACAGTGCTGCAAACAAAAAATATGCCTTAATCTTCTCTTAATCAAAAGTGCCAACCTTTGTGCACATCATCTCTACTCTACACAGAAGAGGACGGCTTCCCCAAATCTTGAGCATCACCTTCAACTGGACGTTTCAGAAGCTAATGCTGACCTTGAAAGATTTCTGTTTGCTCACATCTTCCTTTGGCTAGTGTTCAAAGACAGAAACCGGGCAGCGCTGACATGGACGGTGGGGGTCGGGATAAACGATGTGCTGCTTGCCAGGTTCCTGACCAAATTACATGTACACAGCATCAAGGCAGCTGAAATCTTTTCACAGAAACACACGAGAGCTGCTGAAATCTCCACTGATGTTCTACAATGAACAAGAAGATTTTTTGTGGACTGCAAACTGTTATACAAAATATATACATAATGTAAGACGGAGTAATAACGAAAGATTAACGGTGGCTATACGAGCGCCGCATCACTACACGACGACATAACACAGTCATATAGAGAGAAATGAGAGCAAGACAAAAAAATGAAGTATATTGCAGATGGCCCGCAGGCAGAGAGGCTCTTTAAATCACGCCGTGCATGGCGTCTGCAGGCTGTAATTTGGTAGATTACCTATGCTACAGTGGAGCGGCCTCACACTATCATTGTTATCAGGACGACAGCTTCGTTCTAACGTGATGTTTTTTGCTGATGTTAATTACGGCTCTTGTCTCGACCGTCACCAATCCGATCATTTGCCTCGGAACACACACGCTTGTGAAATCGCTCACACAGTTTTGTCTGGATCTTTGACTCCTATACTGTATATCTGACATGGAGTCTGTGTTTGATGGACTAAATCAGATAAGCATTAAGACTTATTATTTAGACTTCATGTTTATTTTTAATTAAAAATATTCCTGAGAAATGAGAGTCCGACATGGTTTGGAACATGAAAACATTTTCAGTAATTATTGTTTATTTATTGCTTGCATGCAGATGAGTTTATTCAGCGAGGGCTTTCCGACTCATTACCCCTTCGACGTGATTTAATCAGGAGATAACTGCTCTTGTATTTCTCAACATTATTAATACACCCTATCAGTCGAGATATTCGCTCGTCCATCTGTCACGAACGACAAAACTAGCTGTTCAACACCTGAAATGATTTACTAAATGGATTTATTTTATTTATTTATTTTTAAATCCCCCTCTCTTCTGATTTGGGTAAACCTTAAAGAAAAACGCAATTGACCTTAACTGCAGATTTTAAAATGAATTATATATATTTACTATTTTTCATGCCACCAAAAAGAATCAGTCAAATTACTCTCTTTTTTTAGTAATGCTTTAAACCCCTTGCGTCCATTGGAATGGACATCACATGTTTTTTTTTTTCTCTAAACCAATGTCATTTCAATCATTTGAAAAAATGACCAGGTCACTGACCAGTCCCTTAATTGCCTAATTATAATGGATTTATGACCCTAATTTAATCTGAGAAAGCTTCAGGTACACTTTACACCTTTTAAACACTGATTTATGTCCATGTTAACGTCATCAGTTTGCACTGTTTATAATTCTAAGAATAAGTGATAATATCTAAAGTAAATTCAAAGACAATCTCAGAATTCTTTTGAATGTCCATCACAGAAGTCATCATAATGAATTTTCATCATAAGTTTCAGTGTCTGTGACATGGTTGGGACATTTTGTTGTTTTTTCTTTAAAGCAAACTCACCCTACTATGAAAATATTTGCGATATGAACTAGCTACAAATTCCTTGAAGGACACTGGAGTCATTTTTGTCCCCTGATGTGCCACAAAATGAAAAACAATATAATAAATGCATATAAAAAGTGAACAATAGCATCGATAGCACAACCTGTCGTGATTTATTTCCTTACGTATTCCTTATGATCCTTACATATTTAGTCATATTATAAAAGTAGTGTAAAATAAAATAAGTACATACATTGCCCATTCCAGCTTCTCGTTCTTGATTGAGTTATACAATGCCTGCAGGGGAAAAAGAGAGAGAGAGATGGAAATCAGTATGACAATTAACACAGCTGCTCATATTATTTACTATTATCCTGTTCACAGGTTGGCTGTGTGCCCCGTCATGTTTTCTCACACGTATGAGGTGTTTTATGATTCATCCGAGAACACGGCATTTCAATTCCACTGAACAATCGCTCCGGGAACACGTGTGTTGCGCCGCTGCATACGTTTCTCGCCCCTGTCGTTAACAGATTCTGCTGAAACGATACGGCTGTGATGTGTAACGCTCGGGGTGTTCGTCTCGCAGCTTCCTCCGCCCACTTCCTTTTGGAATCATGAGTCCGGCCTCTCTCCTGTGCACCGCTTCGATTCTTTGTTGTGGGCTCACAGAAGGAAGACGTACACAGACTCTAACCTCAGGGCAGAGTGTTGTGTAACTGTACTAAAATAATGAGGAAGGGAACTATATATGAGCTACGCAGAAGGCGGAAGTGACTTTCTATCTAATTGTGGGACTGCATCCGTGCTGCCTTGGCGCTTAGGATGAAATTCAAGTTGAAGGACACGTTGAAGGACATGACACTCCATCTTTAGACCATTTGTGGGTTTTTCATCGTGTATTTAGCACTGAGGAGAAACACGACACCTAGGGCAAACCCCAAACTCGCGTGTTTGATGGAAGAGCTCCTATTAGAACACATCTCAGCGTATATACTACTGCCCACCAGCAAACCTGCTTAAAGTTAACATTTAATAATAAAGCACACTATATCGACAATAAAGCTGTACCCTTTAGCTATATATATATATATATATATATATATATATATATATATATATATATATATATATATATATAAAATTACACACACACACACACACACACACACATACACAGCACAACTACCTGCAAACACACCCCCAGCCATTTCCACGAGTGCATTATGGGAATACACGGTCCCTCAGCCAGCGAGACTGCGCCAACACTTGAAAATAACATCCATGTCCTAAGTGGTGCCCTACTCAATATTTCTCTATTAATCTAACCTAAAATTGGACCCTCGTTAATTGGTGCACCACACGGTGAATGGCGTGTGATTTCAGACAGTCTTATCAGAATAAATCTTATAGCATGTTCTCGAGTTGTTTTTTATTTCGGCTGAAAAACCTCTTCTAATATAGAGAGCTTCTAATAAAAACGAAGCGGTCATGAATCCTAGCGTTTCGGACGTTTAGACCTGAACCTTTTGTGGATCTAACACAGGGTTTCACTTGTTTCAGAATCCAGCCAGATTTCAGAAATCATAAATTCTTTAGCAGGTGGAAAGTGCAGTCAGATGTTTTGGATGTAAACACCACACAGGCTTTTCTGGATCTATCTTCCACCTACAACTTCAACTGGATTTTTTTTGTACAGCATATATTACACTTAAAGTACAGACATTTGCACATAGACTACATTTTTATACTTTCTATACATTTACTGCCTTTCTGACCTGTATAGTTACATTCTTGTTTTTGGAAATTGGTCTATTTTGATTTTATTTAGTCGAAAAAGCATTTCACTGCATGCCGTTCTGTGTACGGTTGTGTATATGACCAATCAAATGAAAACTCCTTAAATAGTTAGCTAGGAGTGTTAATAGAGACTTGGGGAAACTTGGTGGTTCATGTTACTGAGAAACGTGTAGCCTTTGTGCTCACTGTGCCATGTTTCTGATGTCTGAACACTAAAGCAGTTTTCCACAGGAAATGGGTTTGATTTTTCCAATCCTGAAAAGGCAGACACACTAATGAACCTGCCTAATTGTTCATAAATATATGGACCATATATATCCTATAGCTGCATATCTATTCCTAATTTATTGTAAATATATCATTATACACTTCTGGTTGGATGCCAACTGCATTTCAGTGGCTTTGTACACTGCCAATAAAGTTAAAACTAATCTAATCTAATTAATCCAATTGAATGATTAATCCTTATCGATGGTTAGACCACACCCGGGATGGTCTGCGTGATGCTGAAGGTATCAGGATTCAGACGCTTGTCACATCAACATGAAGCACATGTTTAAACATACTGTAACTATGTGATGAACTTTCTGAGTATGACCACAAGAAATAGAAACATCTTAATGAGGGAAGATGTGCCAATATTCCAATATTGTCACCTACATCTCAGATAAAACTAACAGCTTGTCTATTTCTAGGGAAATTTAATGCGACATCCCTCTTTAATTGTGCCTCTAAAGCTGCAGTGCCTCATCGCCAATTATTCTTCATCTCTATTACTGAGAATAATAAATCTAACGGACAACAAGCCGGCCCGTTACACTGTACTCGGCTGATAGCAGGTACAGCTGTAAGAATGCTGTTAGGTTTAGCTTGTGTTCATAGAGTAAGATGTAAACACTGCAAACATTTTCTTTCCACGTCAGGACACAACACAGTCTCTGCTTTTTTCAATTTGCTCCTTATTTGTCGCTATTTTTTAAATTCTCTGTCTTTATAGCCATTTTTTTCTTTCTTTTTCTCTGTACAGCTGGTGTCGATCCGTCAAAATGGTACACACTGCTAGCGACTCTCAATGAGGCATTGCTAATTGCCATGCTCTAATTACGCTGTATAATGCATTGAAATGATTCGGAATCAAGACGCGAATCTTTCCAAAATGACTCTGAATCAAGTGCAAATAAGACTCATTAAACAAGAATCCCAAACAGGAACACCTAGCCTCTTCTACACGTTAACAATTTATATAAAAAAAATAAAATAAAATAAAAAATAAAAAAAAATAAAAAAAGTGTGTATGCATGCTGTAATTCCTTTCATTTAGTCACCAGTGCTTACAAAACAAAACAAGTATTCCCTTTTCAAGCATCAAATCGTGATTCATCACAAAGGCAATGGACGAAAGCATCTTCACCGTGGCTGTGCTTAATCATTACTGTATGTTTAACCCCCTCTTCTGGTCACCATTAGCATTGACAGGTGGCAGCAGGAGACCTAGCCTGAGGATGAAAACCTTGTGTGACGCACAAAGACACGTCGTAGTATGAAGAGAACAACGGACATATTATACGCTCTATTAAAATGGAGGAGAGAAAAAAAACACTGTTGTGGCACTATTAATATTCCATTATCCTTTCTAAAATAAGACTAAAAAACTAAAATATTATAGGGAATATAAGAATATACAGATTTTGTATTAAAATGTCTAAAGCGTTACTATTGCCAAAATGCTCAGTATTTATTTCCCTATGATGTTTAGAAATTTTATAAACACCAGCAGTTGTATTCACCTTGATATTAAAGCTAATTAGAAAACCACACAGGTTAAGTACATTCCAACACACACACACACACACACACACACACAGCATGCACAACAGATTTCCCTTGTATAAGGTGTGTTTTAAGCCCTCGCACTGGGACACTGGGTGTGAGAACACACACACTAAATGGCACTAAGAGCAAGCGGAGGTGCTGCAGGAAGAGTGGGAGGCTGAGTGGGGAACAGGTGAGCATGTTACACTGTCGAAATGGCTCGTCTGGTGTCACCGGTAATTAAACCAGACACACAGGTGAGGAGGGAAAGAGGAGGACATCAGAATGGGCTTATGAATGCATTAGAAAAGCAAGACTTCAGGTCAACATACTGATCTGTTCCCCTTCAGCCAGATAGGAAAAAAAATAACAGAGTCAGAGCCATCTATCAGCTTGAGACAATCACTGCCTGGAGGTTAAATTCGCTCAGAGAGGAAAGTGCAGAAATTCCAAGAACGAACATTAGAACTAAGGATTTTCTGTGTTAGTGTGCAATTCAAACCACATTACTCATTAAAAGTCTAATTAGGTCTTATTAATAAATAAAATAAATAAATAGCAACATGTGATTACCATCAACTGGTGACAAATCCAGAAAACTCATCCATTCATTAATGCACCCTCAAAATCACAGGCACTTAAGAAAGCCAACAAGCTCGGACTCACGGCAGACCTCACTCTTTTTACCTTGTCCTTCTTGGGCTGCACGGTGGTGAATTCGCTGGAGTTGGACATTTTGAGGGATTTGGAGCGGTGCTGGGGCTGCCGCCGGACCGACTCCTCCCTGCTGTACTTGACCGAACCGCTGGCCCGCATGCGCACCTTCCCCGTGCCCTGAACGCTGTTTACCCCGATCATCTCCTCGACAAGAGCGCACCGGCTAAGACGCACGACAGACAGACAGAGAAAAAGCTACACGTCCCTGCAGAAGTGAGAGCGAGGGAAGGAGGAAGAAAAATATATATATAGAGGAGAAACAGTGGAGAGAAGGTGGGAGCGACTGCACTCAGGCACGCATGCACAGATGCGTCTCCTCGCTTCAAAACAGCAAAGGCACTGCCCTCTCCAGCATCGCGTCCACTAGTGTTTGGATTCAGAGCTGCCGTTCCCCTGGAAGCAGCGCTACAGTGATTGGGAGTTTGAGAGAGAGCGAGAGAGAGAGAGAGGGAGAGAGCGAAGGTAAAGAAGGAGGGAGGGAGGAAAAATAAAGGAGAGGGGAGGAGCAGCTTCCTCCCCTTTTTGATTAAGCCAGTGCTGAAAAGAGATTCGGTTTTAGTCTGAACAGCGGTGAGCACAGAGAGGTGGCATGGTGGCGCACAGAGCCCTTGGGATGTTAAGTAAAAGCAATGAACAGTGGCACACTCATCCTAAAATTCGGTTTACTTTTCCTTTTATGCCACTTGTTTGGGAACAGGTACACGGGCTGTTCAAGTCATCATATTTTTAATCATGGCCACATTGAGAGCGGATTAAAAACAGTTAATAAAAGCTGAGCTGAAAGTCTGTTCTGAAACCATCAGCACTATGATCCCTACTCCTTCTGAAGGCACCATCATTCACACTGAGAACCCTGAAGGGTCCATGTCTGTTAGAGTCAGAATTAACAGCCATATGGAACGCCACGACACGCCATTTTTCAAAGCTGAAGCTGGCGTGTTGTTGACTCACAATCACTCACAACAAATATCTGTATGCAATAATGAACCGAAGGGCAGAGAAACACAAAAAACCTTCTTAATCCATCTCATTCAGTAGTTTGCTTAGTCTGATCCGGTAAATTCACACACGTTGAAATACAAATACGAATGCAGGAGTTATGAATGGTGATGAAAACGAAACCGAGAGCTCACACAGCATTAGGCACGGTACCAAGTCCAGCTCTTTTATTCAATTCAGCTTACAATTTATTTTCATTCATTTATCTCGAATAGTCACGTCATCCTGGTCATGGTGGATCTGAGGAACATCTCGGGAACACCGCGTGCGAGCCGGGAATTGGAACGCATGCTGGATGGGATGATTAGACACTATGCACAGAGCAGCAATCCATCATCTGACACTGGATGAAGGATGTGGGAGGAAACCGGAGAATCTGGAGGAAATCCATGCAGGGAGGAATTGTGAAAAACCCCCAGCTCAGACTGAACTAGGAACACTGGAGCTGTGAAGCAGCAACACGCTGTGCTGCCCAACTATTTCAGATATTTTCATTTGGACATGACCTTCATTTAGCAAGCAAGCCCTCATGTCACCAATGTTGTCTTGTTTTCCTCGAAAACGAATCATTTGAAATCTTTTCTGTTCATTGCTTCAGTGTGGAATGATCCTAAAACTGGTGATGTGGGCATGTCCCTTTTCAAAGCGCCCCGTGTAGGGTTCATCTATTTCTAACGGACCTCAGCGCCACATTTTAGTAGCAAATGAAAAGCCACGTCCGTCAGCACGTCCGTTTAAACAGAATCATTCCAGTCTCTACTTTTGCTTTTACTTTTTACTTAAATAAATATATAAAGATGGAGGTGTAGTTTTACTAAGTAGGGTAGACAGGGGAATTCAACCCTACCCAGTGGGCATAGGCAGTGAATAGGAAGTCATTTCGGAGCTAACCTCATCATTAAAAAAAGATTACTGTGTAAATGTTGATTACGATACATGCCAGACGTAATATTAGCATCGGTATGGGTTATATTAATGCTAGGATAACGTTTCTGTGCTTACACACATCTCACATCAATTTTTCATCCATATCATGCGGTGCTAGTGTGTCATAATGGGTGGAGCTAGCTTATAGCATCGGTAATACAATCAAACAACATAAAAGCCTGCACACAAATGGTATAAGGCAACATTATGCATAATACAGTGTAACGCAACACCACTTTCAATTCAGCTTTCAATTCAAAATCAATAATTCAAGAACCTAATCCTGTTAATTCCCTTGATCTATGCAACACAAAGGAGGCTATCCTAGTACAAATTACAGCGACACGGACCGTGCGTCTGATTCTAGTACAGAATCCGTGATGAATCCCATATAGAGAGGCTGATACAGCTGGACTTTTCCTGATATTCCAACAGCAGCCTGATAGATACAGTCAGCTACTTCATACCACAGCAGACAGTCTGACATTCAGGTTAATACTCAGCTAGGTTCAAGTACACTAGGTCTTCAAGAAAAATGACAAGTCTCGGCAAAAGAGAGTCAGATCTATAAACTCTGCGATAAGGCAACGATTTCATTGCTGTAGTCAAATTCCTGCTATCACATGCGGGGTGAAGGTCTTCAACTCTAAGGAACAGCCTCGTTGTTCCACCGGTTTAGACAATGCTAACGATTGGGAAGGTTTAATATGTAGCAAGGGAATGGTTACGGAGCTAGAGAGGGAGAAAAAATCCAATTTAGCTCATCAGGGGATCATTCGATGCCCATTTGGGAGTGGAATGAAGGGCAGAAATTTGCCTTGATCTGTGAAAATGTACAGCTGGGAGAGACAGAGCCTCGCAATTTCCCATGAATAATCAAGACTAATTTCATTGAAGCAGAATGCAAATCACAGACTGGGGGTCAAGGACTAAAAGACCGTAATGGTTTTATGGTATTATTTTAATTTTGCTATCTGTACGACCTTTGCTAACGTGGTATATCCGAGACAACTTCTACCCCAGAGCAGACAGTTATGAATTAGGTAGCAGATAATTATTCTGGTTATTTCAACAAACCACAATCCTAGCTGTGTAAATGTCCAGACTTTTCATGGGCTCTAATTAATACTGTTTCAACAGGAAAAGAGCTTTGGTTTTCACTAGGAGTGAAGCTGAATATAAAACTGCTCCATAGCCACATCCCTGAAGCCCTGTGCCAGTCAGGATATAACTGTCAGCTCTGCTCACACTGTCATTTTTGGTTTTTTTCTGCTGTAGGTTTGTTAAAGCAGCATGGTCACTTGCCAGACAATATGCCTTAATATGAAGAGTGAGCTACTGGCTCAATGCATCATCTTGTCCATCTGTTCTCCTACTGCAGACACAGAGGGACAAAAGCGTTTCGGGCAACAAGCATGAACTACTTTACAGCATGAGTTTGCATCACAGCACAAAGTCGGCTGGCCTCACATGCTAATAAATACTGTTTAAACACCAGAAGATGTTTAATTAGGTTACTTGCATTGTAGGAAGATTAAATTCAATTCAATTTTATTTTTATAGCCCTTATAACAATGCACATTGTCTCAAAGCAGCTTTACAGAACATAAGAAGCAAAATACAAAAGCTGAAGTTTAATGTTAAACCAAATCATCCCTAATGAGAACCCCAGGGTTGATTATGCCAAAGAAAAACTCCCTGAGATGATCTGAGGAAGAAACCTTGAGAGGAACCAGACTCAAAAGGGAACCTCATCTTCATTTGGGTGAAACCGGAGAGTGTGATTATAAAATATTAATTATTATAAATTATTAATTATTATATAATTCATGGTTAGGAAGATGCTGATCCCTCCTCATAATATTTTCTTGCTAAGATTTCTATTACTCACCATGAAATTCACCCGGATTGCAGTTTGTGTTGTTTGTTCATTAGGTACACTAGTGTTTACGTCAGACCACATCATACTGAATGCTGAATATAAATAAATGAGTATTTCTTTCATATATCAGAGCATCCCTAATATTATTACTACTTACTGCTACTTCCATTATTCCTACTTCAGCTACAATTATTACCTCTTTACAACTACCACTTATTTTATTTTCTTCACCTATTTCCTCCTCTATTGCAACTTATTAATTACTCTACTACTTTTCCTATACCTACTACCTAGCTAGTAATATATCTACTACTACCAATGTTTATTCTACTACTACTTCTACCGTTAATGCTACTTTTTCTACTACTAATTATCATTATTCTACTGCTATCAATATCACTACTTCTACTACAGCCATTATAATGCTTATTATTCAAATACTAGTTATTATTATTATTAGTATAATCTTTATACAGTGGGACCTCGGCATACAAATGTCCTCCCTTACAAATTTTTGCCTTAAGAATTGAAATTCACATTGGCATAAGAAGCTACTTAGGCATACGAACAAACCAAACCGAACACCGGCTAAGTCGCATGTACGTCCGGGAGCCGCTTAAAACTTGTTAGCGTCTGTGAAAAGCCAAGCGAAGCCAACTGAAGAGAGTTTATGGTTTTTACTCATTTTTTTTTTCATGAAAGCTGTTTGAAAGAGTCAACCCCTGATACCAACGTTGCCTTCAGCATGTGTTCAGAAGCTAGGTGATATTTCAGGCGTTTGTTTTGTTGACAGATCGGTGGCGTGGGTGCTCTGTTCTATTTTTAGCCCAAGCTTGGTGGCACGACTTCCTGTGAGGACCCTTGACATGGATTGCTTGGCTTGGGTCAGTTCTTTGTCATTGGTCATATTGCTCATATTTTTTGGAACGGATTATCTGCATTTACATTATTACTGATGGGAAAATTCGTTTCAATACAAATTTTCACCTTAAGAACTCGTCTCCAGAACAGATTAAATTCCCATGCTGAGGTTCCACTGATTATTACTAATGCCATTACTGCTTCGGTTACTACTACGACTTCTTCTAAAGCTATTATTAATATTGTTTATTCCTCTAAATTTTCTGCTTTATTTTGTCAACATCAACCTTGTACAGCCTCCCACTTTATTGCACAGCAGATTGCATTTAACTTCCTTTTTTTGGAATTTATCTTATTTTATTATCATTTAAAATTTTATTTTTTTCTATTTTTACTTTATTTCCATTTATTTGACACACAGTCAGTCATTAAACGCATTTCACTAAATGTTGTACTGTGTATAATAAAAAATAAAATAAATGATTTGACAATTTGATACTACTACTTCTATTACAACGACTACTATAACCACCACTACTACATACGACTAATCATAACAACAATAATAAAACAAACTAAATGACTACAATCTGTGGGCAGAGCAGGAGTTTCCTCTCATGATTTCTTCCTCTCAGTAATCTATTTCATTAGAGATTCCTGTAAAGCTGCAGTGTGATGAAGTCTATTATTAAAAGTGCTATACAAACACAACAGAATTAAACAGTTCCTCTTATCGATGTGCATTCAAGTCAATTTGCATTACTGCTGAACTCAACAAGCAGGAGAGGAACATAATCAAGAAACACATAACAGCTACATCGGCTGTTTCTGTATCTTCACCGGTACAGACTGTTTAACTAAATAGTGCCATCAAATGATGAATGTCTCGCTCGGTGCTTTCTGTGATTGGCCTGGACACGAGGAAAAAGACCAGCTCAGGAATACAGTAGGTATAACAGAGCACGGTCTGGCTGGGAGCCAGTGTTAGGGCAGAGGCATCGCCTGTGTCAGGGCTACGTTGATGCATAGCGCAGAACATGTGGGAGGACTGTTTGCTGCCGCTGAGGTGCTATTGTTGTGTCGAGCAGATCGAGCTGCTTGTGTTTTCAAGTGAAGAGGGCAATTAGCTGCTGAGGGAAAACAAGACTGCTTTAGAGCCTTACAGGGTTATTACTGCAGCTAGATTGCAAATCAGGTCCAAAACCTTCTGAAACTGAATACCAGGACACCAATAAAAGTGACTCACAGAAAGGATAGTTCTGCTAGTACAAATAAATAAATCGATAGAAAGGATTAGCGATGCTGCAGGCACACACGTTACAGCGTGATGTGTTACTGTTAGCAACGTATTCAAGCGGGCGTACGTGTAAACTCCAGGAGCGTGCTGTTCTCCAGAGCTTCAAGTGTTGTTGATTGGAGCACACAGAAAAACACTCGTCTCTTCTGCATTCGAGATGCGAAACGGATAATTAAAAGGAATTACTATTGATGAGAGAAAGCAGAAATCATATAGATAACTTGTTTTCTTGGAACTACACGAGTGGAAGCTGGCTATAAATCGCTTCATCCCAGGGTTCAATCTCAGGAGATAAAAATCTTACTACTGGACGTTAGAGAAGAGGTTTGGATTTGAAGCCACATGCTTTGAGCAAAGGGCGGAAAAAAAAGCTGATTATAATACTAATAACAACAGATGCTGTGGTTGAGATGCACTCTCTGACGCTGGCAGGATCACAGACAGCAGCAGCAGAGGCTTCATTCAAAACATTTCAGCACTGAGAGCATTTCATGTGTGGGGAAAAAAACTGAAGCATGACTGGAGAGAAGTCTGAGTAATGCACTTCACTGTTTTTTTTCTGACTTCCATAAAAATGGAAATGTTTCACACATCCTCCACACAGCAGTGTGAGTTAGTTCGAAGCCTGTCTGCATTTTTTTGTAACCTTTGTCGAATATACGTTGATCGTTTAAGAAGATAAGTCAAGATATAATGAAAGAGGACACAGAATTACACAGATCTAGAAGTATTTCATGATTAATGTTCAAAGCAGAGATTGCAAACTGTGCTCTGGGAAAATATCCCAAGGAGGAAATACATCATCTTCCTCCAATACAAGAAAAGAAAACATTTTCTGGTTTATAAATATCATCTTTAATATACAGACAGCCGTCTGAGAAGTGTAGAGCAGCAGCTGAGAACGTGGTCATCAAAAAGGAGTGAAAAAGTGGAGTGAATTGCGTGCACATACACAAGCATGTACACATGAAGCGTGTGTGTGTGAGCATGTCAGTTCTGCGAGCACTGAGCACTGAGACGCGAGCACATTCCTTCAGGTTTTACATTTTGCACAACCATAAGATCTTAAACACAAAAAAGCTCCATGGTGCTGCTGAACGTTTAACACCAAGCAGGTTGCTCATTTTAGCACCAGGTCGTTTTCACACTGCAGGTTTGCTCCGCCCCAAATCTGTGTGTGATTGTTCCCACTGCCCCACAGCACTGCTCTGGTTTCAGACTCACTTGACCCTGGTGCATTTCATCCATCTTACGTCATCACACACACACACATGGCTCACCGTGTTTTAGTCTTTTACTACTTAAGTATCAGAGATATGGACGTGTTATGCTGAGAGTAGAGGCTGACACCACTAAAGTGATAAAGGTATCCTAACGTAACCTGAATTAAAAACAGGTGCTCTTGTTCTCAAGGGCACTAAGAACAAAATGCGGCCTAGGAAACAGCTAGAGAATTATGTGCTACAAAATGCATTATCTGTACCCGGCTCTGTGTAAACACATATAGGGCCACAGCCAAACAATACTAGTGTGCTGTACAACAGGCTGAACAAATAAGCAGGGCTTCACTCTTGATGTTGTTGGCATGCACACACACACACACACGGCACAGCCTATTTAAAATACCCCGGCAGAGAAGAACTGCACCACATCACATCTGTAAGCGCATACGCAATCATCGCCAGCTCGACCTCCAATCCCAGCAGACATCTTTTTATTCTCTATGAAACAGCTAATCTAACAGTAAACTCAACCCTCCACCTGGAGGAAAACATTTCTGAAGTGTTCCCACGTGTATAATACCGAAGCTTACTCTAAATGATAAGAGGCCAAGCAGGTGCATTGCAAGCATAAGCGGATTCTTTAACAGGGATTGCTTTTGCTGTGTTAGAGTGGACGTGTAAATCAGTTATATCGTGACCACTGCCATTTCTACAAGGCGTAGCACACACAGTACCCCCACACTGGCAGCTCGGACCATCTGGTGTGAGCAGCACGACGTTAAAGCATGGTTAGTCAGCCTTGGGTGGATTTGAGACATCAGAGGATTCTTATTATTCGATGCTCAAAAAAATGGCAAGCTTGAAGCAGGCGAGAGATTCTGTGCTGGAGGAACAAACGCTGTTTTGTTGTATAAGGCTCTATGATTACAGTGCATAAGAAAATGACAAGGAAAGCTCAAGCTCACTAACCTGGTAAAGATTCCTTACAAGCATCCATACACTACAGTAATGCTTCACAAACCTCTAATGACCTGTAATGTATTTGTTGATAGCTTATCATGGGGTCAGTATTCACTGTAATACACAACCATTATGATTAAAACAACCTGTAAACAATTATAAAGAATATTTATCCACAGTAACGATACACATAATGAGCTTTTCTGTTAATATAAGGTTAACATGTACTACAGACACATAGTACATCACACAGTCCTTATCATTACTAAAAATTTTACAACAAATCACCATCGGATTTTTATAACATATCTTTATTCGAGAGACAATAAAGTGTTAAAACCTCAGTAAGGCATCTGTAATCTAATGCAGAAATAAAAGTACAACATGTAATGTAGTAGAATTTAACATATTCAGTAATATGTTCAGAAATCAGTCGTGAGCGCTTGAAACGATTTTATCCTCCTCTTACATACACTGTTTTAAACATTTCAAACTAGGAAGTGTCATTTTTTTTTTTAAGTGGAAAAACACAGAAGAGTCTAAGTGTGATTATGGGAAATACGGCACTCTTAGAACACAGCTCGACCAATCACATTAGTGGACCGGAACGAACTGTTGCATGGTCACTTAATGCTTGGTCAGATTTGAGCTGTTTTAATTAAGATACTTTGTTTGTTTTTTTAACCTCTGGTTTATAGACTTAAACAAACAAACAAAAATAAATTTTAAAATTTGATCTGATTTAGGCCACACCCACTTTGGAGTAAATTCAGAGCTAGTGCTAAGCCCTTTCCCAAGTCTTAACATCACACACTTATGACTTTTAAAGCCCTTTTTATGTTTCATCATCATATGTAGAGATCTGACCCAAAGAGCCGCCCAAAGAGCCGTTTTTAACTCTGGACATGAATGCTTATGATGCAGATTAAGCTCACAGGAGTCGAGGTCTTGCCTGAAGTCTTCTCGACTTGTCAGCCGAGCCGAGTGAATGAAAGATTTAACTTATAGTGACTACGCTGCTGATCTGTCAAGTTAACAAGAATATCAATATTTGAGTGCATCACTAGATTGCTGAATCTGAGCACTGGTTTTATAAGCTGTTTACTGAAACACAGATTTTTCCTGTTGAGGAATTTCTTCCAAAGCAAACATTTCAAAAAAGTGTCTCCGCCCTAATTCATCCCAAAGGTGTTCTATGGGGTTGAGGTCAGGACTCTGTGCAGGACAGTCAAGTTCCTCCACACCAAACTCACTCATCCATGTCTTTATGGACCTTGCTTTGTGCACTGGTGTGCAGTCATGTTGGAACAGGAAGGGGTCATCCCCAAACTGTTCCCACAAAGAGCATGAAATTGTCCAAAATGTCTTGGTATGCTGAAGCATTAAGAGTTCCTTTCACTGGAACTAAGGGGCCGAGCCCAACCCCTGAAAAACAACACCTGCATTCAATGATTTGGAGCGGTGTCCCAAAACTTTTGGCAATATAGTGTACATAGAATATATAATATGGCTGAAAGGAATGGATTTGTTTCAAAGCGTCACTGCCAGTGCTTTTCGGTCATAGGCGATCGCTTTCAGAAGTTAAAAAAGGTCAGATTTTTAGATTTAAGGTCTTTTTAACCTCCAGATAAATCAGGTCACCAGTTTAGGGGTTAAAAAGAAACATGAAAAAATATTTCTTTTGTCTTGCTAGTAATCCGAAAATATTTGTACTAAGATGATAGGCGTGGCCAATGTTCGTAGTAAGAATCAGTCATCTACTAATAGATTAACACCTTATTTAATTATCTCTCACACACACACACACACACACACACACAGCACTTTATTACTGGGTAGAGTCTCCCTTTACTTTCCAACAGCCTCAATACTTCATGGCATGGATTCCACATGATGTTCCTTTGGAATTGTGGTCCATGTTGTTATGATTTCATTATATTGGTAGGAGAATGTTGGACATGGAGCTGCCAGGCAGGAGGCAAAGAGGAAGGCCAAAGAGGAGGTATATGGATGGAATTAATGAGGATATGAAGCTAGTGGGTGCAAGTGTTGAGGATGCAGAAGATAGGGATAGGTGGAGAGAGATGATTCGCTGTGGCGACCCCTGAAGGGAAAAGCCGAAGAAGAAGAAGAAGAAGAAGAAGAAGAAGAAGAAGAAGAAGAAGAAGAAGAAGTTGTTATGATTTCATTATGCAATTCCTGCAGATTTTTCAGGCACACAATCATGCAGATAATCTCCTGTTCTAACATCTCAAAGGTCTCCTACTGGATTTTAAGACAGTGACTGGGAAGGCCAGTGAAAAACTCAATACTGAACAATACTCAAATACTCTGCGGTATACGAGCGATGATTAACTGGTATTACATCCCAAAATTCTGGCAAGAAATCATTCCTCACACCATTACACCACCTCCACCAGACTGGACTGTAGACACAGAGCAAGTTGGGTCCCCATGGATTCATATTTTTGGTTCCAAACTCTGACCCTACCATCTGTGTACCTCAGCAGAAATTGAGATTCATCAGACCAGATTGCATTTTTCCAGTCTTCACCTGTCCAGTTGTGGTGAGTCTGTGCCCATCAGAGGTGGAACCTGACTGTTGGCGTATCCCATCCACCTCAGGATTCTGATGCGTTCCTGCTCACCACAATTGTGCAGACTGGAGTTTTTTTCTTCTATTGTTCCTATCATTTAAAAAAAATTCTTTATTATTTTAAACTATTTTTAATTTATACTCTTGCTTGAACTTCTGTTTTGCACTAAATTTCCCCTACAGGGGATTAATAAAGATACATCTCATTATCTAAAATAAGTAAGTAATAATTTGTATTATTTATATAATTTGTATTAAATAATAAGCGTGTCCTTGTCTGTGGTTGTAAAGTAACTTCAGAACTCCCAAGAGAGCAGCAGAGAAAGCTGAAGACCTTTGAGCAGGAGAAGAAACACTACACCAAAAACAATTTAAAGCCAGAAAGTGAAGCATCCATTGTTTTGGGGGGTTTTTTGTTGTTTTTTCTTCGACCACAATCTTAATAATCTGACCCAGCAGGAAACATGTTTCTTCGGATAGTGAATACAAATTAATTAAAATTAGTGCGCTCTCTTTTCAAACCCGCTGCCTGAATAATTACTGCCATGTACTGCACTGTTAAAAAGAGCTCCAGTGTTTCATGAGCAGGCAATGACAAATTTATTAAATACCCCCAGTCTTAATAAATCTGAACGAGGGTACAAAATAAACTCCACACTGAGTGTTTTGTCCTTTGGGATGCAACACAGCAAAAACAGCGAAACAGCAATGATGTCCATTTCATCTTAATTAAGGTGATAAAAGCACCTCGAGTCTGTTTAGTACATAGTCAATAACAGCGTAAAAGGTGCGAAGGCGATAAATAAGCAGAGGAAAGGCAAGCAAAAGCAAAATAAGGAGTTTAACTGGCAAGAATAACAGAGAAATAACAGGTGTGCCAAAAAATACAGATTAATAATGACAGAATAATGAATGGCGAATGACACCACTGACTCAAAAAGTGCTGGTATTTGTTTAATGGTTATTTGTTAGGTCTCTCTGTGGTCAGTTTGCATTAAAAAGCAGCTCACGCTTCATGCCGATGTGTGTAGTGCAGCAGACGGAGCACATTAAGTTTAAATATAGCCAGACACCAAAAGAAAAGCCAGGAAGTAGTAATAGTGTTTTTTCTTTTCAGGAAGTTGAAAATCCTTGAAAAAAAAAAAAAAATCAGCATGGTCATGAAAATCCACTTGTCCCAGGCATCTGCGCTACCAATTTGTTTACCCATGCATCCCTAACCTCACCTTATCGATGAACATTATTCCTAAAACACACCAGACGATGCAAAGCAGCCAAGTCAAACCTCACAGTGTTTACGTGTTACAGTCTGTGACTTGTGTATTACTCTTCATTACTGCCTCGTCTCTAATTAAGCAATGTTCAACATCTGGCACCAGTCAGGTTACTCCAATCTGCTGGAAGCTCATTACTCAGTTCTACTCTCAAATCCTATTTGTTTCAAATGGATAAAGTAACAACCGCGGCTTCTGTTTGCCATCATCACCTTTTAACAGCTGCCAAATGGGTCAGATCAAAATAGAAAAAACCTCATTACAGTGACGGCAGTGATGGGGCTCTGATTACAGGGCAGCACGGCAGCCAGTCGTGACTATAATGTCTGAAAAGGTCAGCCTTTGCCCTTTGTTGTTCATGGAAACAAGATACAAGGAATTGCTTGACCACTGGCCAGGATTAGGATTAGGAGCTAACGCTGGGTGATTGGTGAACGCTGTTGCTTTAAGCTATTATTAATACGCTCCCCGTATTGCTTCCCTAATCGGCCACACGTTCCCAGGCACCAGCTGCCTGACCGTAGGTTAACCGAGTATATTAAAGATAATAAATAAATTTTAGAAAGAGGAAGATAATGTATGCAAATGTTTGAGTTTTCTCAGAGTATAACACACTTTATCATTCTGCTGGGAGAAGATTTTAATTGGATTAAACGACAGCACCGGTGGTAGGAATTCATTTTAGAGGGAGAAAGTACAAAATAAAAAATTCACAGAATGATCTATATGTTTAAAGTGATGCATTGTGGGGGAAATGGCAGACAGTAGGTCTAGTGATGGCGTGAATTTGTAAATTAGTTATTTAAAGCACAAGCCAACCAATCAAGCCATATTAATAACTTCCCCCTATTAATAAAATACCTTTATGACAGATGGGGTGAAAGTGATTAAAATACAGTGATATAACACTGGGAAAATTATATTTCTTAAAGCAGATATCTCTTTTTTCTATTGTTTATCCAAGTTCGGGTGTAGCTAAGCAGCTAGTAGCTTTCAAACAGGAAGGGGAAAAATGCATGCTAATGATTGGCTAATAAAAAAAAACTACTGGACCTGTTTGTTTTGACTCTTTGTGTGCTTAAATACGAACTCTGTTGACCTTTTATAAACATCATCACAGTGCAATTATTGTACAAAACCAGTACTGTGATGCATCTATATCACCTGCACTGTATAAGTGTTATGATTAACAGCAACAATAAGCATTTGGAGCTGTCAAAATATTGTCCAAGGGGGTTCAAATCCAAAATCCCATCTCTAGCTATGTCTCTGGGTAGAAGTCAGACCACCACCATCACGTCCAACATAAGAAACGTTCACTGCTTTCATTTAAATGTCTTGTTCAGGTGGAAAATATCCAGCATCCTGCTGTCCAGAACCATGGACCAGACATAGCCTTTTGTATATGAGAATACAAGCTAAGCAAAAGTTTCCTCCTATGACAGGTGATGAAGAAAAGAAGAGAAGATGACTGGAGACTGATCCAAAGAAGGCAACAGGTATGTAAGGAAGAATGGGCAACGATTAAACCGGGAAAGCTGGGCGGAGCCGGGACTGGCATGGCGAGAAGGATGTGGGCTGTTTAGTACAAAATCCAAAAGCTTCTCATGTGGGGTGAAAATGGTTAAGAGACAACATTTGCTAACTGATTAAAATTTTTATTAACTTAAAATGCAGTATTTCACCATTTTTATTTTAATAATTCCTTTTATCCCAGGGGTGTACAAACCTTTGCACTCTACAGTATTTCTACAGTATTTCTACAGTAAAGATTTCAACTATGGATCATGTTGAGATTTAAAAGTTACCTTACAAGTAACTTACTTGTGTTATTCTACATAAAAGATTTTTCTACGCTGGCCGACTCCGATCTGGATCTGGATCGTATAGAAACTGTTATGGTACGTCAACACGTTAGCAAGAATGAAACGTTTACATTACAGCCACCATGGCAACATGCTGAGGTAATAGAAGCTTAATGAGCTCTGCTACAGAATCAGCACTAACGCTCTGGTACAGGTACGATATTAATCCCAATAAGGGACATTCGATTATCACCGCAAACTGCAGACAGGTGCAAAGACAAAATGCAGCACCAGTCACATGCATCATGTCTCACACACTCCCACACACACAACTCGCTGAGTACCAGGACGTGTAGTACACAATCTCAGATCCATGTCTAAACACAAGACTTTCTATAAATTAATAATAATCCAATCATCTGAATTCAAAGTTCATCAGTCTGTATAATAAGAGAAGCAGCAGGATTCTAGAGGATTGGAATAGTTTTATTTTATTACATTCATTAGCAAAAACATTTCATTAGTGAGTTAATAAGATGTCATCAAAAAGTTTAAAAGAAAATATATAAAATTCATATGAGAGTTCCACATGAATGGGTTTAGTTACATTAACACTTCATTTGTTATAACACTTCATCGAGTTGATCTCGTCATTTCACAGCCCTGTATAAAGCCGGACACTGCGCTCACCCAGACTCAGGTAGGAGGTGGGTCTCTGGTGATCTGAGATTAACCACTACGCAGTACCACCATCCTTAAAGGATTTTATAATGTAATCAGATCAAGTTTATATTCCTTGTTAATGTTAATGTTCCTTGTTAATATCCCTCCATCCATTCTTCCATCCTCTACAACACTATTCCTCCTGGGTCGTGGGGAACCTGGAGCCTATCCACCAGGTAAACCACCAGACTATCACAGGTCACAACCGCACACACACTCAGACACTATGAATAATTTACAGACACCAACAGCCTACAGCACATCTCTGGGCTGTCGGGGGATACTTGAGTACCTGGAGGAAACCCCCAAGGTACAGGGGAAGAACATGCAAACTCCACAAACACAGAAGAGGCGGGATCCAAACCCCCAACCCCGGTGGTATGAGGCAGACGTGCTAACCAGGAAGCCTCCGAGCCTCTACACAGAAACAGTGTAGTCAGTCCAGTTTAACAGAAGCAATGAAACCACGTCTGGATGAGAAACTAAACAGCTTTAAGTAAACCAGAAATTAAACAGTCTCTCTTAAATCTGATGAATAACAACTTTTTTTTCCCAGTGCACACTAACCACAGCAAAACTTCACTTATCTGAACTTTGGAAAACTTTTTCTTATCCTCAGCTGTCCAGTTTCTGTGAATCTGTACCCACTGCCCTGCAACCCGATGAGATCTGCTGTTGTAGGTCATCGTCCTGAAGGTTTGATGTGTCGTGTATTCTGTGATGCTTTTCTGTTCACCATGGTTACAAACAGTGCTTATTTGAGTTACTGCAGACCTCCTGGCTGCAGAACTGCCAGTGACTGGAGTTTTCAACTCCAGAGACTGTTACATGTGAGAATCCCAGAAAATCATCAGTTTCCGAAATACTCAAACCGACTAATCAGGCGCCGACGCCCACGTCACGGTCCAAAACAGTGAGATCACGTCTCCTCCGCCGACCCACCGTTCTGAGGCATGATATAGAACATTAACTGGAGCTTCTGACCTGCAGCTGTTCTTCTGATTGGTCATTGTCTAATCCCTCACATTGTGCATTTTCATACATCTGGACTCACAGACAGACTGACGTAACTGCAGACCATTTCTTTCAGAAAAGCATGACTGACTCTTTTCTTACATTTCTGTGCCCTTGAAAGCCTTCTAATGTCATGGTCACATTTTGTCTGTGTGTACTGAGCCTTTTTGAACCGGTGTGCTCGAATATAACCGAGGAAATCAAAGACGACGAGATAATAGAAGTTTTGCTTGAAGGTTTCAGACTAATGGCTTGCTGTTGTCCGCATGGTCTGTGATATCTGAATAGAGAGTCGTTAAAAGGCATCGCTTTCACTGCAGCAGCCAGAGAATCAGACGATGTCTGTAACTCCATGTGAAAAGCCAAAGTGTTTTGTTTTTGTTTATTCCAAAAATTTGAAATGTGATGTATTTCAGGGGAAATAACGAGTATGTCTTTGAGCAGAATTTGACTTCGGTCTGAATCTGAATAGGAAAAGAGGATTGTTCCAAAACAGACTACAGAAAACTCATTTAATGGAGATGGAGATGAAGGTATTAAAAAAGGGATGAAAATTTCAACCATATTTATTTGTTTCTATATAAGCAGCACTCATTGATGAGGAGTGTTTGTGTTGTCTCACCTCACAGGGGTGAATCATGTCTTTTGGTCTTTTGCACAACTCTAAAGTCAAAAATCTGTGGAGAGAAAAATCACTGCATTTTAGCGAAAGATGACGGACGAAGCAGAATTCTGTCGTGTTCCTGTCTCTGAGTCATGTGCAATAAGCTAACAAGGTAAAAATGGTAAAAAAATCTTTAGGCTTTCATTATATTAAACACAGCAAAGGAACAATCTTTTCTCATCACTGAAACTCCCTGCTTTCTATATTGAGTTAAACATGTTTTTGTGTAGAATATGGTAGAATTCTAGTTGTGAGATTCACATCACTCAGCTAGCTATGGCAATATTAACTGGAAGACTGTTAAAATACAGACACGCCAAGCGATCTACTCATTTGTTGATGCAGGAACGACTGACGCATGGTAACAGAGTAAATTCATACTCTAAATTCATAGTTTATAGCAACAACATGTTGTTCTTCTTCTTCTTCCGGCTGTTCGGGGTTGCCACAGAGGATCATTTGGTCCTCATGTTTCGATTTGGCACAGGTTTTACGCCGGATGCCCTTCCTGACGCAACCCTCTCATTTAATCCGCGCTTGGGACCGGCACTGGGAGTTAACTCTTCAGTGGCTGGGTTAGCGCCCTGCCCGGGAATTGAACCCGAGCCACGGCAGTGTGAGCGCGAGTTCCTGCCACTGGACCACCAGGAGGCAAAGTTTATAGCGACAACATAGTTAGCTATAAAACATGCAAAATACTGGCGTGCCAAAATAACATCCTGATTTGTTGCTGTGTTGTTAATCCAACCTGTTTACCTTTATAGAACATTAATAACCACATTATTCTTGATGTATTCTTAAAAGTAATTACCCATTACTTAGTTATATAAAAACTAGAATGAATTCAGAAATTACGCTGATGCTCAGACTAATAAGCTGCTCCTCATGGTCTCAGGGAGTCTTTCTTCATCACCGTCGCCTCTGACCCGCTCATTCTTTATAAATATAGATTGAAATTTGAAACTTTAACATTTTTATATTCCTGTAAAGCTGCTTTGTGACCAAAAGTCTGCTACAGTAAAACAATCTGTGGGTCCGCGAGCTGTACTACCGGTGTGAGAAACTGCACTGGCTCGGTTGTCTGTTCCCGTGAAGAGAAACACGAGGGACGTTACAGAGAAAGGAATGGCAGTCTAACAGCTGCTTAGGTTCTGACTCTCACAGAGGACACGCAGTCACAACACATCACCGTCGTCCTGCCTCTGCTTCAGGTTGGGGCACAGTGTCACACCACACAAGACTGCTGCATCATGCTAGAAACTGGTTAGTGAGGACCAGTAAAGCCTGGCTCCTTCTGCTTCCCTGTCTATGCTTAAACACTTAAATGGAGCACAGCCAGGCTAATTAATTTAAGCGCACACACACACCCACAAACATACACACAAGTTTGGATCCAGAGAGGTAGTGAAGCACATCCAGTGATAAAAGAGGGTTAAAAATGGACCGAGTCCAAGTTAAAAGCTGGCATTTTCAATGACTCACTTAAGCAGGGTGCTCATAAAAAGGTCAAAAAAAGGTCAAAAAAAGAAGAACATAAAAGTCTTTGCCCTATTTCCAGATAAAACAGAAGAAATAAATTCAGCTCCAACATTAGAGATCATACTTATATATATATATATATATATCTTAGACTTCCTGTGTTTTCTGGACTTTGTGAGTCAGTTACGGTCACCACATTCAGGAAGGGACTAAACGTTCCATCTTACAAAGTCGATAAAACACGTTATGATCTTTATGCTCATTCTGTTTGTACTTGGCAGAAAACATTCAAGTGAAATGAGTGTTTTCCTGTGAAAGTGTCAATTCACACACCTTCCCAATCAGTCAATCATGTTGCAGCGGCGCAATGCGCAAGATCATGCAGATACAGGTCAGTTCATGTTCACAACAAACATCACAATGGAAGAAAAGTGTTCTCGGTGGCAGACAGCTGGTTGGAGAATTGACAAGAGGCTCTGGAGTTTACAGAGAATGACGTGGAAAAAAACATCCAGGGAGCAACAGCTGTGAGGAGGAAAAAGTCGTTCTGATGAGAGTCAAATATTATATATATATATATATATATATATATATATATATATATATATATATATATATATATATATATAGGTGTGAAATGAATACATATTCACAATAAATGTACACTTTTCCAGGTACACAGCTAAGGGAAAATGCTCCACACAGACAAAATAACTGATCCAAACGATCACCCATGTAGACCCCAAAAACATCACTGATGAAACAGCGTGAGGTCACATGAGCCGGAACGAAAGGAAGGGCCTGTGACTTGTACAGCAAAGCAGTACATGTTATAAATAATCTGTTTTTACAGCAGACCGGCTGCTCGGAGGGTCTGTCACTGACGCATGAAGTGAAAACACACTTCGATAATTAGCACAAAGTAGTCATGGCAAGCAGCGATTACCTAATCAGAGCTGAATAGCAGCCATCCATCCATTTTCTGTAGCACTTATCCTACACGGTGTTGCAGGAAGACCCGAGGATCCATTGCACAAGGCAGGGGAGAACCTGGATGAGGTGCCAACCCATCATAGGGTATAATCACACACACACACACACTATGGACGATTCAGAGGCTGGGGGAGGAAACTGAAGTACCTGGAGGAAACCTCTGAAGCACTGGGAGAACATGCAAACTCCACACACACAGAGAATCAAACCCCCAACCCTAGAGGTACGAGGAAAACATGCTAATCACCAAGCCTGCAATTTTGGCTAAGAGACATGCATGTATAAATGCACAAACTGAGCTTTACTCATGCTATAGCTACACAAATAGCGATGCATCATTTCTGGCCTCGAACACTTGTATATAAGCTCTGAGCGTGTCGAACAAGTCTGGCGAGATAAATTAATGCTAGCGTAATGAAGATCCCATGGCCATGCTTGCAGACATCATCATAGCAGCAGTGACTGGACAAACGAGAAATGCATTATGAGCTTTCAGCATTATGCGCTGCTCTCTTTGACGGTTATACAGATACGTTCCAGGCGTGAAAAAAAGATTTATATATGGCCATCAAAGTGCTTACTTTAAACAACAGCAGCTAAATGGGAGAAATAAACCGCATGAATCTATATCAAGCGCAGCCCCTGGAGTGCAACTTAAAGCGGCAAAAAATGGAAAACAGCACAAAGGACCACAAATGGAAATCAGTAGAGATGTAGATCAGGGTTGATTTGTTTATGTTTCGTTTTGTTGCTGTGATGAAGTGTGTCAATAAAATAAAACTCTATAAACTAATACACAAAACTGATGCAATACATTCAAAATGGCTTTAAAAAAAATTCAGTTTAAACTAATCAGACACCAGTTTACTCTCTGCCATCACCAACCATGAAGCTTGAAAGGTAAAAGTAAACATTAAGAGTCCACACTGGCTGATTTCTCTGTACAGAATGGGACATGGTTACTCAAGGTCCCAAAAAATGGAATTATGATCTAGTGTAAACGTCTCCAAGTCAGTAGTCAACAAGCTTTTGTCATGATGCAAAGCAAAGCTTAATCCTGCCATTATCGTTCAGTTGGCTAGCAATAAATACAACGCCGCTAGGCTTGTTGAAGATGCCAATATCGATCACGCTGGACTCGAATGGATTTACGCTGGCCATTAAATTCTGAAGTGGCAGAATCTCTGACTTAAACCGAGACATTCTGACATCTTATTTAATTAAAAGAATACTAAAAGCAGCACTCTGCTCTAATTAAAACTATAAGCCTATGAGGCGACCGAGTCCAGAGAGATCTCCAGGGAGCAAGTAATGAAAAGCTTATAAAAGCATCGAGTAAAGCCAAGCTGGCAGCGGAGGTGCACCATGACAAGCACAGCAATGCCATTTCACTTAGATGGATGGCATCACCATCTCTTCCTCTCGGCCGTGCACGGATCGAGGCCAAGTTATCGGCCCGGAGCTGAATTTGCTGCAGGGATAAGGTGTGTTCGTTTTATTAAAAGTGAGGGGGGCAAAGGAGAGGAGGAGGAGGAGGAAGCAGGAGATACAGGGGGGATTATTTAAGTCTGCTGAGAAGTGGTTCTTGGCAGAGCAAATTCATTTCCGCTTTCCTCGGGTTGCAGAGCTTATGCCCAATACGGCTGTGTTCCGGTCTGCCAGTGCACGACTAAGCTTTGGCTGCGGCTAATGTGGCAGCACTGGACGTGTCAGAGTGACCATGTGAAAGGATTTTCTAGCAGGAGGGCTGCACATACACAGACGTTAACTGGTACAGAAAAAATAAAGGAATGAGTTGTGTTTTTCATCTCGGCAGGGAGGGAAG
The DNA here is from genome assembly GCA_033459395.1 of Hemibagrus guttatus. Lineage (NCBI taxonomy): Eukaryota > Metazoa > Chordata > Actinopteri > Siluriformes > Bagridae > Hemibagrus > Hemibagrus guttatus. Next base: position 882,258 of record JAUCMX010000015.1, on the reverse strand, counting down.
TGCATTTCTCACCTGTGAGCACCTGGAAGAAATGTCAAGTGTTCAGAAAAGAATCTCAATCATGCGGGAAAGGAATGATAATCTAGACCGAATGTGATTAACAACTATATAGCAATGCACAGGGCTTAGTCACTCACACTGCATTCTCTGGCAGGATGAGAACAATTTCTGCTTTTTACCATCCCTTTTTTCATAAAGCTCGCATGCACCCACACACACACACACACACAGTTGCGTAAAAATGCTGTAATCGATCCCGTCCCTCATCTGTAATCTGACGAGTCATTTCAAGTCACTGCCCCGAGACCTCTGCTTTTGTTCACAATGACAGCCTCTAAGCAGCACTAATTAATCTAGGCCAAGGATGGTTTTGTGCTTAGGTTATAAGTCACGAGATATATCGGGTGTACAAATATCAGGTGGATGCTGTATGAATGGCCAAGGAGAGTCCTACTGTAAAGCCACAGAGATCAGGTGGACCAAAATAGTGGTTTGAATTACCAGGTCCGGGAGCTCTGGTTTCAAACAGCGATTCTAGGAGATTAGCACAAAGTCCATCCTTATTCAGACATTCCATCATGCCCCAGGTCGTTTTACAACCGCAAGCCATGGCATCCACACGCCTATGGATTTGCTCAGGTGGTTAAGTAGGCTGCTCTTACCTTGAGTAGATCTCGGGGGAAATCTTGTCCTGTGTTCAGGCCGTCCAGGTTGTTGATGAATTCCTGGCACGTCATCTTCTTCCCAATATTCTGCAAGTTGTAGGACACATTTATTACCCTGATAATGTAGTGCGAGTGTAATGCATCACCCAGCTCATCCTTATTTAAACCGCGCACTAGCCATAGCTACTGGTAGCTGAGGGAACTTAATTAATGAACTGATGTGAGTAAGGTTAGACTGCCAATATTGGGGCTCATTTTTTAAACTGTAAACTACAAAACTGCAGCAGATGTCAAACAATCGCTTTTGGGCTCAATGAAGTTGTAGATCAACAGAGCATCAACATTTCACCTCAAACTAACCAATAGCAGAAAGAAAGCAAATCACTACACCTGTTACAATCGTTACCTAATCACTTAGCAATTATTTGGGATGATTAGGTCCATTCATAATTTTTTTAACAAACAAATAGAAAGAGAAATGGTTATGTAATGAGTGTACAGCTATTATAACAACTATTAACAGTAAGTTAACCCATCTCAGATGTTTAATAACATTTGATGGAAACCTAAACAGTTAAATTCTACGATATGTCATTCAGCAGTAAATTCAAGTTATAAAAGCAATACAACTTGATATCTCGATATATACATTTACTCCTTTATGCTCACAATATAAAATGAAGTCCACGGAAAAGATTCATTAAATCACCAATCAGTTATTTCAGAATTGTGACAGGCGTAGCAACGGGTGCATGTAATTATATAATATTGCCAGGATCACATACGGCGTGCTGTGTGGCGGCTTGTTGAGACGTCAGGAAAGATTTTTTAGCTCAGCTAACTGCACAGGCTATCCGTTACACCAGGAGACTAATCAATTAACATAATGTTGGATTATGTGACAGTGCTGTATGATCACCAATGAAACTGTGTGCCTACCGGCTCTGTTCTTCATAAATGATGTCCCTGAACTGCAAGGCTGCAAGGCGGATGCTTTCATCTGGGAACATTTTGTGTCTGCAAGCAATCTTTTTTATTCCAGAGAGGTCTATTACTTTTGAACCGATCTTTCGACAAAAAATAAATAAATGAAAGCTACACATGCTCCTTTGAAATACAAAATGTTTGGCATTGATGAGCTGAAATTTATGTTGAGGCATGGCACTATACAAATACACACAGTGTTTGGGGTTTTTATTTTAGTTTTTAGTGGAGATCGTTAATGAAATTAGACCCCAGGACATTCAGGAGTCAGAACACCTATTAATACGTCATCCAATTAATACAGCAATTTCATACAGCATGTCAATATCACTTCAATACAGATTCTCTTCCGTTGTTCAACTAGCAATCCTCCAGAATACTGGTCATTATATATCTGTATTTGGAAGAGATCTATTTATAATGTGTAAATAAAAAGGTTAGGTAAAAGGGTGTACTGTACTACTCTATAAATATCACATGGCTTTGGCAAGAAAAATGGGGAGGACTACTGAAAAGGCAGCAGCTACAATTATATCTGGAAGTGGAATTTATATCAGCTAGTTAGTGACTACCATTTAACCTGCTTAGCTTTAAAGAAAAGTTCTTTAAAGCTGCAATTTTTTTTTTATTTCTTATATGTATATGAAAATATGCAGATGTTAAAAAGTGTATTACGTAGCTGTGAAAATCCATTTAGTTGAAATCAGTAAATTCCCAGTGTAGCCAGATAATTCTCCTTTCACAATGACAATGTGCTTTTTAGTGTTGATGCTAGATACAGAATTAGGTGTTGCTCCAGCTCAGGTATGCAAACACAATCTGTATAAAGCTTTGAATGAGGGATGTCCAATCTGATCTGGAAAGGGCCGGTGTAGGTGCATGTTTTCATTCCAGCCAAGCGGAAGCCACACCTGAGTCTATTGAAAGCCAAGAGCAACTGATTAAACAGGTGGAATCAGGTGTGGCTCCTGCTCGATTGGATTGAAAAGCTTCTCTCCACAGCCCTTTCGCAGATTAGATAAGACAGGAAACTGCTGCTGTGAACAGTTTGAATAGCTACCTTTTACATAATTCAGGTGGATTTTTAAAAAGAAAAACTGGAACAGTGAAGGCACCTAGACTAAGGGAAGGGTGTTAAAATTTAAACCTTATCCAACTCCACTTACTTAACTTGACCATTTTTTGCCTAATGCACCTTTACATTTTTGTGGTCAGTTTAAGTAACATTCACAACCTGAAATCGTAGTGACAGTGACTATGCTATCGTGGTTGTCCCTCAGCTCCTCCCTGTTAGGGGTCACCATAGCAGATCATCCGATCTGCACATTTTCTATGGTAACACAGGTTTTACACTGGATGCCCTTCTTGATGCAACCCTCCCATTTTATCCAGGCTTGGGACCGGAGTTAACCCCTCAGTGGCCAGGTCAGTTCCCTGCCCAGGAACTGATTGCGTGCAGCTGTGGCGACAGCAGGGGATCCACCAGGGCATGACTGATTATAAAATCATCCAATAATATAAAAACTGATACCTTCTACATGCTTATGTGTGTAAGGTTAATATCTGATTAAAGGCATTATAGTGGTCTATATATAATCAATAGTCCAACTATAATTGAAAACTTCAATTAGTTTCCAAATGAAGCATGTTTAAGGCATGAATGAGTACGAGTCCTGTAAAATACTGCACAGAATAACCTCCAGCTTCCTGGTAGCAGGAGGGACGCCGCCGATCGCTACCGCACTATAAATATACCACGCAGTGTGAGATTCGTACAGTCTTCATTATTCTTACAGCCACACAGAGCTTTAACCAGTTCATCAAGACTCAAATTGATGACCGTAATTAGTCCAGTTAATCCTGGACAAGCAAAAGGACAGTAAAAGCTCAGTTTAAGCGTCCTCCTCTCCAACCATAGAGTCAATTCTCTGTCATCCTGAACGGTTATTACTATTAATAAAACCCAATGTAGGGTCCAAATATAGGATCCCGGTTTGAGTGCTTTTACATGTTTTTTCCTAACATCAAAGACAAAGGCTAGTGAGAGCAGGTCGCTGTGAATACTAAAATAATGAGCAGAAGGTGTTTGTTCCAGTGACTTTACAGTTTCTGCCAGCACCAGCCGAGTTTGTAGGTGGACAGCACTGACAAATGTTCAGACTGGCACACGATATCAGAGTGACGCGCGGCCTGTTTCTGATGCATACAAGAAAAAGAGATTCCTCCAGAGCTGAACTTCAGTTTATGTTATAGCCCAAAGGAATAAAAAGAGGCACTGAAGTCAGCTCGGTGAACGGATGTGCATCGTCCACAGCATCACTTAATATGGCTTGGGTGCTGTGTTCTGACAGGAGCTGTGCACTGATCGCTGATAAATATAATCTCTTTGCTGGCTTTGATTCTTATCCACTTGTAAGTCTCTGTGCTCTTCACATTTAGAAATGCTTTTGATGCTGCGCTCATAAAACTGACGCTAAAAAGGTCAAATGACTTCATTAACAACCATAACACTGTGTGGGGGAACAGCAAGCATGTCATTTACTTCTGGTCTTTTAATTATTATTCATTTTTATACTCCACAGTTCATGAATTCTGATGTGGTTGGATTTCTAGAAGAGCAGCTCTGAGAGTAATGCCAAATCCCAGATTTATATAAATGAACTCAAGTTAATGTCTTAATCATTTCTATACCTGATGGCTCGTACACGCTTGTATGGCAGGCTTGCCATGTAAAGAATAAAGAAATAAGAAAAAAAACATGCTATCTGACAAAGAAAAACATCATAATTCATAAGGTGAAGCTGTCTGTAGATTTTTAGCTAGCATTTTGGAAGGAGTGTTAGAGCTTGAACAATCACAGATAAAAAGCTGTAAGATTTTGCAACATTGGAAGGTCTTCAGGCCATAACATTACATGTAGCTATAAATACAATAGATAGTTGGTGGACATCTGACCCTAACACTTATATCTGCTTACTGGACATGCCAGAACTGCTCTTAGAACAAGCTCCACATTTCTGGGAAGGATTTCAACAAGATTTAGGAGTGTGATGTTACATATAAAGGCCTGAGGTGAAGTCGGTGTTCATCCGAGAGGTGTTCAGTGGGATCAAGGTCAGTGCTCTGTGAAGGACACTCGAGTTCTTCCACTCCAACCTCATCTTGGAGCTTGCTTTGTGCACAGGAGCATCATCATGCTGGAACAGGTTCCACTAGAAAGCCATTCTATACAACTGTGTTATGTGGCAACCGTTTGGGGGAAGAACCACATACCGGTGTGATGGTCAGTTATGCACAAACATCTGGCCATACCTTTGTGTAGTTCCACAAATAAAAAAAATCAAGTGCATAAAATGGCTACTTGCTGTAGTACAAGAGGAATGAAACACAACAGGGGAGGTGTGTTACCAGAAAAATCAACATCGACACCAGTGTATCACTGATTATTTTTCAACAACAGCATGCTCCATTAAAGTTTTCCTCCTGACTGAATTAATGAATATCTGACCAAATGAAGAACGTGCCAGTGCAGTGATATTTAAGTGGACTATGTTCTAGCTACAGACTGATGTGGCTTTTCTTAATGTCAGCACTACATACTATCCAAACAGAAAGGACACAGCGTGCCAAGTCCTCTCTGCGCTACAGGGAATCAAATTCCCAGTCCAAAGGCAAAAGGCAAAAGTAATTAAGAAACATTATGCTTCTTATCAACACTGGTTTCAAAATTTGTTGAGTGACAGCAGCAGCAGCAGCAGTCTCCAGTAAAACCTCTTTCTTAGGCCCCCCACACACCCATTATTTTCTCCCTAACAACACTACTATACACAAACCGGCCCAATTTCGTCTGTGTGAGAAAAGGGAAATGTTCTTCACAAAGCAGTCATGGCTTTGCCAATTTCACACAACTTTACACAGCACATTCAGCACCTGTGTGAAGGCCGCTACCATGAATCTTTCAAAAGCGACTGTCTAGCAAACTAACAAGATGTGGGCGTGAAATATTGGCGTCTCCATGGCGCATATGTGTTCTATTGAGATGGAGCCAGAAAACGTCAAAACTGAGATTCGCCACCCCGTGCATATAAAGACACATGAGCGAGCTCTATGGACACAAAGAGAGAAGCTATTCTGAGAAACATGTTCGAAGCTGTGAGTTCATTAAACAGATAAAATAGAAAAATGATTATTTCTTATAATGAAAGAAACAGTTTAGGAAATCCTATTTTTCAGTCAATTTTTTTTGTCTTTGTATAAAACGTATTATTTGGGGGACGTGATATGCAATAACCATCTGAATGGGAAATGAACAATTAGATTGTGAGAACACTGAAGGGGATAATGAATAAAAAAAGCCTTTAATGTAATGTCTGTCCACTCGATGGCCATCTTGGCAACACTCCTGGCAGCGCTATAATACCAGGCTCCTAACTACTCAACTATGAAGAAACCCATAAACCTATAAAAAATATTTTCTTGTCATTGTCTTGAATTAAAAAAAAGTTCACAATAATGTGTTGTATCAATTCATTTTTTTGTTTTCTTTTCTTTTAATTTGTCATCTGTCTCAACAGCACAACCCCTGGATTTTAAACCACATCACTCTAAGCACGCAGGCTGTTCGTGACCGAGCGTCAGGACGTTTTGAGAGACCTGTACAGTATTTAAAATGGAATGATGACTGAATTGACCACCTCCACATACTTACTATGAAAATCGCTCGGAAGTCCACTTTCATTCACACAAGGAGAATAGAGCTGATGCTACAACTCTGTTTACTCACTTAACAGATACGTTCATCCAAAGCTTCTGCTGAAAGTTCAATCTTTTTGCTTGAAGCTGTCTGGCTGCTGCTCTTTTTGAAGCATCAAAAACCCCTGAAGCGACCAAGCAGCTTCACAGCTGAAATTCTTTATTCAACAGAGATGAGACTCTTTATAAACTGCTGAATCACCAAAGTGTGAAGAACTGTGTGGAACAAAGCCGTAGGAATGCATTGGAACCTCATTTTCAGACTGAGCACATGTTCTCATTTTGGTGTCAGGATTGTTCTCTAGGTCATGGAGTCCATCACAGAACATTTGAGTTATGTTTTCCTGTTTTAAATAGTGACCACAAATGCTTGTGTGTTCACACTCTGAAGCTACTAGGCTCATTCTTTATAATATTAGCTAGCTGAAGTGCATTATCTTGCTATAGAAGTTAGACGAGTTCTAGAGCAGGGTTTTTCTACCACGTCCAGTTCTCTGAATCACTGTTTATAAACCTAGCAAGCTTTGGCTGCAGCGTTTGTTGCTAGCAACATACTCCTCAGGTTATGTTTTATGTTTATATGGTTAATTGTATTGTAAGAAGATGCTGTAGCTCCTCTTGATATTTTCACAGTGCAGTTTGTTGTCCTTTTGCTTTGATTGCCATCAACACATCGCTTGTTCTTATTCACGTCAAACACTAAGCTTACACCACAATGCATCCAATGATATTAGCTATCGGTGTATCAGGAGCTGTTTAGTGTGTGTACGTGTAAATCACATCAGCACAGATTTCACTACCCTGTAGTGATGCGTCTTTAATTTAACACCCTTAAAAGTGAATATTAATATGCGGTGATGAGGAACATACCTGTCCATGAAGATCTGTGTTCAGCAGCATTAAAGCACATGTAAGGCAATGCACTCCATCTGCAAAAACAGATTTATTCGTGAGTAATTCAGCTTCATCAGGTGGCAGGAGAACGGGTTGGACAATTACCACACTCACAGCTTGGGGCACGTACTTCAAAATGCAATTTTCTCAATTTTTTTAAATGCTGAATTTTAAATTGTGACATAAAGAGCCTCTAAACATGCAGATCTCATCCATCTCTCCACTGGGCCAAAGTGTAACGCCAGTTCCATGGCAACAGTCTTAGCAACAAGGAGACCGTTTTAGCTTTTACCATCTACTGGTCACACAGGCTTGTTGTTACCAAGACGGTTGCTACGGGGGAGACATGACACTCAAGCATCAAACATAGACAAACGATACACAAGGCAAAGACGCTGACATTAAAGGCTGATTTCGTTAAATGTTCTACGGAGGAAAAAAAAATACTCAATTCCAAAATCTCTTTTTTTTTTAAACTTGTTTAAAGGGCAAACTGCTGGAAAGGTTCTCTCTGTGTGACCTTCCCCTGAACCTCTGCTCGTCTTTCAGCTGTCATTTATGAACCTGAGCTGAGTGAGCCTGATAATGCCCAGTTAATGGTTAATACCCCAAGGGACAGTCGAGTTGATCTGCGGCTAATCTATAGGCTGAGTGGGAGGGGAGGAAGCCGTTACGTGTAAAGGAAAAGGCTGAGAAATGGAAAACCCCTCAATAAATCTATGTGGGATTTAACATGTGAAGATCAAATTACAGAATACTCAATTGGTCCTCGATAAATAAACTGAACTAGTGTTTATTCTTAAGACTGGCTTCTCGGGCACAGATGAATCCTCTACTCAATAATCATCAGCGTCATCACTAATGATGGCCCAATTAGATCCTTTTAACGGGCGAGGGAATGGATTTTTAACTGGTTTGGGATTTGTGCATCCGTTAGACAAAAAAAACCCACATTTTTATAAGATTTAAAATATTGTAGTACCTTCTGAAGCGAGGATGTCGGGGTTACACTGATAGTACCTATTAGAAAAGTGGATTAAAACCCGCTCTCGTTCCTGGGTTTCACCCATTAGTGCAAAAGCTTTGAAAAAGGATCTAAACAGGGGGGAAAAAACACAAGAGAATAATGACAATTTGCAATAATTATAACATTTAATCCATATAAAATGTATGATTTTGTCATCATTACATTATTTTTTAACTGAAAAGATCACTGCTAAATTCTGATTGGTCAAAAGAAACTGCTGCTGTCTAGCAAACAAATACTTTTGAGTATGTTACATTTGTGGAAGGAGTCTCCAGTGTCAGTGCTTTGTAATGGTCAGCAAGAACAGTCTTCATGATAGATGAGGCATGGACTCTGAAGGTGTGCTGTGGTATCTGGAACCAAGACGTTAACAGCAGATCCTTTAAGTCCAGTGGAAGAAGTGCAGCTACCGTGGATCAGACGTTTGATCAGAACATCCCACAGATTGGATCGGGGAATAAGGAGGTCTAGTCAAAACCTCCTGAACTCTTTGTCACGTTCCTCAAACCGTTCCTGAAGACTTTTTGAATGAAGGGGTGTACTTCGTCTGCAGGAATATTTAGGGAGGTGTAATGTGTGTAAGTAACATCCACTAGGTTTCCCAGCAGAACACAGTCCCTGCTGGCTTGTCTTCTTCTCATAGTGTATCCTGGTGCCGTCTCTTCCCCAGATAAGCAACACACATCTACACAATGTTTAAAAAACGTGGTTTAGAGCTTTTGGAGGGTCAGCATGGGCACTCTGAGCAGTCTACAACTACACAGCGCCATAAAGAGCAAGTTGTGATGCACCGTGTGTTCTGACAGTTTTCTATCATAGCCAGGATTACATTTTTCAGCAGTTTTGCACTCTCTTGCATCAGTGAGCCTTAGGCACTCATGACCCTGTCGCTGGTTCACCAGTTGTCCTTCCTTGGACCACTTTTGTAAACACCTCCCAAGATCTGTTGTTTTGGAGATGCTCTAATCCAGTCATATAGCTATAACAATCTGTCAGGGTCGCTCAGATCCTTGAGCTTGGCCTTTTTCCTGCTTCCAGCACATCCACTTTGAGAACTGAATGTTCACTTGCTGCCTAATATATCCCACCTCTCGACATGTGACGGTATAATGAGATAATCAAAGTTATTCACTGAACCTGTCAGTGGTTTTAATGTTATGGCTGAACGATGTACAGCTCATCATTTGTTTACAGCGTTGCTATATTGTGCTCTAGTTAAGTGGTTATTTTTATTTATAACAATAACCATTTTTAAGTGGCTATTGTTAAGTTAAGTGTTTATTTTTCCCCCACGATGTGTTGTTGTGTATACCTGAGCGACTGGTCCAATGTCATCCCTGTGAATTCAAAGAAAGTGAGGTACTCTTCAGCAACCATCTTGCTGAAGTCATTGCTGTAGGCAGACAAACAAAAAGATCTGTATCAGAATCAGGTGTAAACACAGCATACCCAGTCAGATTCAGCTTTTTATTATTTCCACCGCTCGAAACTGACATTTGTACAAAACAAGCCGTTGTTTATTTGAAGGGTGAAGCTGGCTGCATGAACAGTGTATTGGGTCACGACTTTCATTTACTGCTTATTAAAAAGACAAAGAGAGAGAAATCAGGATATAAGGAGAGAAAAGGGGAAGGACGGGAGGGAGGAGAGAGAGTTTGCACGAGACAACAAGCAAGAGTGAGAACGAGTGACGGGGGGGGAGAGAGAGAGAGAGAGAAAAAAATTTATATAAACGCCTACACAGACTTCCACTGCACCAAATCAAACCCATGATATCAAGCATGGAGGAAAGGGACTGATGGCTATACAGGAGAGTGGCTTTGTCCTCTAGACCTCTAAAGAGGCTCTGTGTGTGTGTGTGTGTGTGTGTGTGTGTGTTTTTTGGGGTAAAAGAGAGAAATGGAGAGAGAGCAGCTGACTCACACCAGCAGGCGGATGGAAGAAAAAAAACACATTTCAGACCAAGTGTGGGTTCATCATGTAACCGTGTGCATTTTGTTTACATTTGTAATCAAAGCTCAGAGCTGTAATTTCCTTTAAAATCATAAAGTGGTGAATTTTGAGATAAAGAAGGGTTTGGAAAAAAAAAAATTAAATAATAAAATAAATCATAAACTTACCCACACATGACTACTGAAAAGCTCACAAATTAAACAAATGTGTCTCCTTGGCAACTGAGAGCGCAGCGGCGTTCTCTCATGAACATGACTGAAATGCTTTCTCTAAAGCAGAAGGCCACTCAGACATGAAGGAGAAGTCAGAACGAGGTTGCGGCGTAGAAAGAGCCTTCATTGACTGAGCTCAAAGACCTCGCAGAGAGGCGACACTCAGATCATTCACCATGGTGATCTGTACAGAACGGAACGTAGCCAACAAACTACCATCATTTATAGCACAGGGCTGTCCAAATCTGACCGGTCAGAAGAGCGGATCGGACATGTGTTATAATCATACGGTGAGGCAGAGGAAACACTTCATGGTTTATTGGAACTATGACAAGCTGTGTATCTGTCTTATTACTTTCAACAGAGTAAAGAAAACATGGAAGGCTCAGAGGAACAACCGTTTATAGCTGCTATGCCATGTGATAATGGAACTCATTTGTGTAAGGAGTCTCCAGTGTCAGCTTTTTTATTCATAAAAGTCACGTGAAGCTGCTCCAAGACAAGAAAGAGCCCGAAAAAGTATGGCTGCCGTGTAGACGTCCCCCAATAGTAAATGCAAGTGTAAATGGATAAAATAAAGCACAATGAGTTGTTTATTAAAAGTTAAAATTGTATTCAGTGGGATATTGCTGTGGTGCGAATGAAATAAAACACCTCAGTTAAATAATTATCCTGCAATCACGGCCACATCGGCAGACTCAACATGTTTTACTCCTCGCTTCTTCCCCCTGTAAATTCTCTCTCTGGTTTGGATGAAAACAAACTGCACAATAAATTATTAGGAAGGAAAATTAAAGATACCACTCACACTGGACATGAGGTCTGAATCTGTGTGTGATCATTCTCACTGTCCCTACAGCACTGGTCTGGTTTTAAACTCACTTGGTTCTATCAAAACCTGTCGCATTTACGCCTGTCTCGCATCATCCCAAACGCACACAGAGAACACAAAGCGACTCGCAGGTCAACTCTTTCCCACAAAGGTCACTGTACATATAAACATAACAAAATCAATCCTAATCAATTAATTAATAAACAACAATCAAGTCACCTTTATCATATTTAAATATAGATATGTAATAAAGTAGAAAGAGCGACTGAACAACAGGACAGACAAGGGAATAAAATGTTATCGATTAAGATTCACCTAAAAATAAAAGGAAGTTCTTTAGACTGAAGACGCATAACTGATATATAGGTGCGCTCTTGTGTCAGGTGCTTGTTTTACACTGTAGGACTGTTTTAATTCAGAAGTGAACACTGTATCAGGTCATTTCCTCCTGAGCCGAGTGCTGAAGATGTGAGATAAGCAGCCGGTGCCTAAGCATGGGTTCCTAAGCACAACAAAGCGCTTGCTTCGATTCTGCCGCTGTGATATCAGAGATCACGCCATCTTTAATTTGAGTTTTGTCCTTGGACATTTGTCATCGAATAAGCAACTCTGCCGGGCTTTTTTAGTCTTAGAAACGAGGTTTTCTCACTGCGGGCTGGCAGAGGCAGTAAATCAGCATGCAGAGAAAATCGTTTGATGAATCCTCCTGAAATATGGCTTTGGGAACAATATTAGAAAATGGATAAAAACACTGAATCATTAATCAGTCTCCTTGCTGAAACCTCAGGGGTTTTACATCACTCACACGTCTGTCAGATTTCTCCAGCTCAGCCTCTTGCTTGGGCCATAATAAATTTTATGGTTTGCCATTGGCCTATCGCTAACTAGGCCTAGCCGATCTATACACAAAGCTCTGCCATGTGGAGGACCTGCCAAGGATCTGCCAAGACCTCCTTCTACAAGGAAAAGCTTGAAACTTCTGCACAAGATCCCCGAAAGCTCCACAACATCTTCATCACTACTCAACCCTCCGGCTCCACCTTCTCCATCCTCCCTAACCGCTGAAGATTTCGCCACTTTTTACACAGAGAAGATTGAGAGGATCTACCAAACCTTCACGTGTCCCCCAACTTCATCTACATCACACAGTCAGCACTCCACTACTCCTTCACTGACGCAGCTCTCAACTGTAGCAGCAGAAGAGGTTTTGCAAATTATTCGGTCCTGCAATCCTACCACCTGCCCACTGGATCCAATCCCTTCAGCTATGCTCCAGACCATCTCACCTGACCTCCTACCCTTCATCACCACAGTCATCAATGGATCCTTAACATCTGGTCATGTTCCAACTGTCTTTAAGAAAGCCAGGGTCATCCCCATCCTGAAGAAACCTGCTCTGGATCCCTCAGACATCAGCAACTACAGACTTATCACTTCTCTCATTCCTTTCAAAAATTCTTGAACGTGTTGTTTGTAATCAGCTGTCTGACTATCTCCTGCAGAATAACCTCCATGACCCAAACCAGTCTGGCTTCAAAGCAGCACATTCCACAGAGACTGCCCTTTTGGCAGTCACTGAGAAACTACATGCTGCTAGATCAGCCAAACTGTCATCAGTCCTCATCCTCCTCGACCTGTCTGCAGCATTTGACACAGTAAACCACAAGACTCTCTTGTCCACCCTCAGGAGTCTTGGAATTTGTGGAACAGCATGGGAATGGTTTGCTTCCTACCTGGATGGTCGCTCATATCAGGTAACATGGAAGGGATTGACATCTGCTCCACGCAGACTCTACTGGTGTTCCACAAGGCTCAGTGCTTGGTCCTCTCCTTTTCTCCCTCTATACTCACTCTCTTGGCAAAGTTATATCCTCGCATGGATTTTCATACCACTGCTATGCCGATGACACCCAACTTATCTTCTCCTTCCCTCCCTCAGATACCACGGCTTCTGCTCGGATCTCAGCATGTCTGGTGGACATTTCATCTTGGATGACGGCTCATCAGCTGAAACTCAATCCCAGCAAAACCGAGCTGCTGGTCATCCCAGGTGATCCATCCCCAGCCCAAGACCTTGTGATATCTCTGAGCAACTCCATGATTTCCCCTACAGCCACTGCTCGCAACCTTGGGGTAACCATGGACAATCAACTATCCTTTTCCTCCCATGTCACTAATGTGACACGCTCATGTCGGTTTCTTCTGTACAACATCAGAAGGATTCGGCCATTTATTTCCACACAGGCTACTCAGGTGCTTGTTCAGTCTCTGGTCATTTCCAGATTGGACTACTGCGACTCTCTTCTGGCAGGTCTACCTCTGAACGCAATTCGTCCACTGCAAATGAACCAAAAATGCAGCTGCACCACTTGTTTTCAACCTGCCCAAGTTCTCCCACACCACCCCACTGCTGCGTTCCCTCCACTGGCTTCCGGTAGCTGCACGCATCAGATTCAACACACTAATGCTTGCCTACAAAGCCAAGAAAAGATACCTTCCCCTAGGTATCCGTACGGCCGAGTCTCTGACCGTCTTCAAACGGCAACTGAAGACTTAGCTCTTCCTGAAGTACTTAAACTAGCTCTTATTTTTCCCTGTTTATGTGTTATGTTGCAAAGTGTAAAAAAAAAAAATACAAAAAAAAAAAAAAAAACAAGTCAGTTTAGGCTAATGCTATCCCAAGTTTGTGTCCTATTGAACCAGTGTTAATGTATTCATTGACTGAGAACTAAAGCACTTTTGTACGTCGCTCTGGATAAGAGTGTCTGCCAAATACCAGAAATGTAATGTAAATGTAAATGTTAACGGACCCTTTATAATTAAACAGTACTTCTCATTGAACAGTAACGAGGCCAAATAACCCAGTTGTATGTCAAACTCATGTATGTCTGCTGTATGTGTATATAAATAGCACTCACTAAATATTACTCTCCTAGGAATACTTAAGTATTCATATTGTACTTAAGTATTACTGAAACTCTATTAATTACATATCTGAAAACTTTTTTTATACTCTATAAGGTACTCATTAAAATTCTTGCAGGTTTCTTCGTGTCTCAAGCAACCAGTGACTGGACACAATGACTGCCAGCCGATCAGCTCAGTTTAGAATCCAATGAAATTCATCTGCATAAAACAATCTGCTAGGGATCATATCAATTCATCATCTGTGCGTGTCTGAAGACAGATAAGCCACCAGACGGCAGTTGTGGACCTCGAGGATGAGCAACCTGACCCTCAGTAAAATGCTTTAATAAGCTGGAGTCAGTAAAGACAATCTAATATGAGGAATCTCCTTTGCATCAAATCCAGTAGCTGACATAACTGGCTAGACAGGACATCAAAAGGTAAACAATGTTTAAGTAACATGAAGCATGTTACCTGTTACACATCAAATGAAAACTAGTGTTTTGTCAAAGTCAACAGAGGACAGCGTTTTTCTTTCTCTGTTTGTTTTAAACTAAAAGAGGCAAAAGAAAAATCATCAGTGACCACACGCAGAGAAGTAAAATTCTTGCAAAAGAACTGCGATCACTAACACATCATCTGTTTGTCCAACCCTGAATATTAAATTGTAGGAAGATCACTGTTTGTATTTCAGCAGCCCAATGCTATATCTTTACAGACTGTCTAAAAAGTTAGCACCGCACTTCATCAAAACTGCATTCTTGTTCAGTGGTCATTAAGGAGAAGTCAAAGCCAAGCTCAGTTTCTTTCTGCAAATCTCTATCCTTCGTGCCAGTGAAGATCAGCCGTGACTCATCTCAAGCAGCAGAAGTAAAAATGACTTCCTTTTTAAACCAATGTATCCTTCAAGGCTTTTCCCGAGGCCTGGGTCTCATACCCACGAGTGAATTTTGCACTCCAAATGACACACAGATATAAAACCTTTTGACAGTAGTTTGCCTTTAGGTTTGATGTGAAGTGGCTTGCTGACTGTTTGCCCCCTATTACAATATCTGAATATATACACAGAAGAGTAAAAAGAGCATGGAATGGATGATGAGGCAGAGCTGACAGAGCGAGCTCTGCTGAGGTTTTGCTCTAGTGATGGATACAGCAATGGTTAGGTTAGGTGCTGCATGCAAAAATAACTTTATCGAACTAACAGCCATATATTATACACGTGTGTGTGCTCCTGAAACCTGTGTGTAGGACCTGAGGAAGGCTGGCTGAATGTGAGAACATCTTGAATGAGTCAAGATGTGTCAGACCAGCAGGTGAGAGACAACATGTTGGCATGCGCTCACTCTTGGAGGTGACTGAACTGACCGGAGAATCTAAACGTCACGGTGAATTTTTTGTAGGAAAAAATGTGTGTTTGTTTTGCATGTTGCCCATCTCACTTCTTGCCCAGGTGCTTGGCGACGTCAGAGCGTCGGAAGCCCTCCAGGTGGTAAAGGCGGCGTGCCAGGCGGCGTGCTGCCTCCTGGTCGCCACGGTGCCCGTTGTTCAGTGTGTCCGTGCTGTCCTTCTGTCGTTCGGTGCTGCCCATGTCCAAGTCCCAGTCTGACAGCACGTCTTTCAACCCCTCATCGCTGCTAATGAAAGAGACAGAGAGCAAAGAAAGAAAGGGAGAAATTATTCTTTAACCCTACACACACACACACCTTTCTATGCAACTCAGAATCAGGTGTTTGGAGTGGACTGATGATGTAATGCAGGACGACCCCCACAATCTGGCATCGTAAAGACTGCGACTTACACTTGTAATTAGATCAAAAATCACAATACAGTTTTTAAAATGGTAAAAAAAAAAAACAGGCTAAAGAGTAAAACTGTAAACATTTTGAAAACACATGTATATAATGATCCAGATAATAAAAATCTTTATTCATCTATACATCACTTTTTAGATAAGATATAAAGATAAGAACAAAACAGTCAATAATTATTAAACTATAAATCTATGAGAATTAATATAAACTAGCCTATATAGGATTTTATATAGTGCTGAGCAGATGATGGTCTTGATCAGGAGCCCAAGCTGACAACTAACAATGTGGGGATTTAAACTCACAACCTACTGTGCAGTAGCTTGAAGCCTTCAGCACTGAAACAATGAATACTACAGTTTACTGAATTTACACCATATGGCCAAATGTTTGTGGACAACTGACTATCGCGACCATGTGTTTCTGAAACTTGCCACTCTCCACTCTTCTGGAAATGTTTTCTGCTAGATTTTAAAGCGTGGCTGTGGAGATTTTTGCTCATTTAGTCAGGAGATATGGTGTGGAGTGAGGAGGTCTGGAGTAAGGTCAGTGATCCAGTTTATCCCAAAGGTGTTCAGTGGGGTTGAGGTCAAGGCTGTGTGCAGTACACTCACGTTCTCAAGCTTCAAATGTTTATGCTGGAACATATTTCCTTAATTTTAATGTTAGAGCATAACAACTGTATTCTTCAAACTTGTGACATCAGTTTGCAGAAGAGCCACACGTGCCTGTGACGGTCAGTGTATTTCAACACCATAACTCCATTCAACACCACAAACACATGTTAACCCACATGAAAATAGCTGACCATCAGAATAAAGGAAGCAGACCCATTTTCAGAAGTTAGAATGCTTTGAAATAGACACCAGTTTATTATCATACGAAAAAACTATCACTCTCCTCATTAACCATGTTGTGATCTATATTCTCCAACAGCGTCTACTCTATAAGAAGGACTTAGATGCAGCTGCTGAAGACACAGACGAAACACGGGCGTAAATTGAAATGATGGTTTGAGTTCTGATGATGCGTTTGTGGGCGGGGTTAAACGCTGTACTGCGCCAGGCTCCAGGAGATGATCGAGATGTTTTAGCTGCGCTTTTCTTAATTACTGTCATTGTGTCTATAACGGTGTCATAATTAAGTCCTTGATACTCACCCAGTTAGACTAAACAGATTACAGATAACAAACTCATCACAGAGAAATCAGGAAGCGGCAAACTAGCGGTAGAGTAAATTTACGTGACAATAATTCACACCTGATACCACAAATCAGCACCGAGAGAGATTCAGAGAATTTAATTATGCCCCCTTTAATAAATTCAGTCCATCAGCCAGTAACTCTATTCCAACCACACACACACACACACACACACACACACACACACACACACAATGAGCTCTAATCCAGCCAGAGTAAAAAACTAATCAGGAGAGTGAAGTTATGCAACAATGGCTGTACTTTTAATCATCGCAGTCATCCTGCTAAAAGGACAGGAGAACCGAGCTCCACCGAACATCTCATCTCGGACATTAAGACGTGACCTAATGACACATAAAACGCAGCTGAGACGATGGGTTAAGGACGAGTGTAGCTGAGCAGGAGTGAGGATAACAAGTGAAAGGCGTCAAAGCCGTTTGTAAAGATCAGAGCTCGAGTCGGATGATAATTATTCAAGAAGAATTTTGTCCTAAACTGAAAGAATGACGAGAATAAAAGCGACAGATTGCAGAGTGCTGGGATGGAGGCATGTAAGTGTCTGTCAATCACCTGGGAAATGAAGGTGGGCTTGATTGGGAAGCAACAAAAGAGAAAAAAAGAACAAACCACTTCTATGATTCAGCAATACATGCAGTATATATATATATATATATATATATATATATATATATATATATATATATATATATAATATATATATATATATATATATATATCACACATACATACATACACATCACACACACACACACACACACATACATACACATACATATATATATACATACATATATATATAATACATACATACATACATACATACACACAACACACATACATACACATACATATATATATATATACACATATATATATATATATATGTGTGTGTGTGTGTGTGTGTGTGTGTGTACGTACACATGAGCGGCAGAGCTGCAGGCTGAAATGCCTCGGTGAGGGAAGTCAGAGGAGAATGGTCAGACTGGTTCAAGCCAACAGGAAGGATACAGGAAATAATCTCGTTTACAATAGTGATGAACAGAAATGCACAACAAAACAAAACCACATCAGAAACAGGAACATGAAGCTACATTGGAACAGGCTCAATAAAATCAGGCGGATGAAGATCTGAAAGACCGAGGAATGTTTCTACGTTCATATGGCTGACCGGAGTGGAACCCGATGTGGTCTTCTGCTTGTTGCAGCGGTTCAGTCTGTTGTGTTTGTAAAGAGCAGTTATTTACCACAGCCTTCCGGTCAGCATGAGACCAGTCTAACAATTCTCCTCTGACCTCTCTCATCAGCAAGGTGCTCACCTGAAGTTTCTTGTTTTTGAATTTTTCTTAATGCCATTCTGTTTACACACAGATACCAGTGTGTGTGTGTGTGTGTGTGTGTGTGTGTGTGTGTGTGTGAAAATCCCAGGTGATAGTCTTTTTCTGAAATACTTAAAAAATCACATATCCCTCATTCTGATGTTTGGTGTGGACATTGAATCTGAATCTTTTAATCTTCATTCTCTGTGATATGAACAAACTGGATTCCTCACAAAAAAAAACATCCATACCTCAAATATTGGCAGATTTCTTTCAGACAGTGAACAATTAGAAAGAGAAATTTTCTAAAATTAAAGTAACACAACAGCGCCACCTTGTGAATGTTCAAGCAAATAACACAATTTACATAATACATCTGATAGAGGGCATTGGTGGCTCAGTGGTAGGTTTCTCACGTACCATGTGGAAGGCCCGGGTTCGATTCCCAGCTAATGCCCAAACCCAAGCCACTGGATGCAGTGCCGATCCCAAACCCAAAAAAAATGGGAAGGTTGCGTCAGGAAAGGCATCCGGCATAAAACCTGTGCCAAGTTGTTGTGCGGACCAGTTGGTCTGCTGTGGCGACCCCAAACAGGGAGCAGCCGAACGCAACTTCCTCATATTACATCTGATGTTTCATTTCGCTCAAACTCCAAAATCACTTTGGGGAGAAAAAATAAAAAGCACTAGCAGGAGTGAGAGGAAAATAATACACGCAAATAAAGCCTTTCTAAAGCACTGAGAAGGCTTTATAATCAAATAGCATTGAAATTAAATACAGAAGCGTAAATATGAAATGGCTCAGAGTGTAGAGAGAACCAGAAGAACTTCAAAGAGAGGATTTGCATGCGTGGGGACGAACCCGATCTCCGAACATCCTCCATACACACCGTGCATAACCAGCTGTTCTCTTCCTCATCACAACGTGAATTATTCATTGCTTGGAAAAGCAATAAACGGACTTTAGAGATGAAGTGTACCAGGAATCTATACGCTCTGCCGCGGCTGACCGTGAGCAGGGTATCGGAAATGGATGTATAATTAAACTTTCTGGCTCTCAGAGCGACACAGCTTGCCTGTGTGAAGCCTGGCGCTGGGTGGGACAGCAGTCGAGAGCTCCCTCATGAGGACGGGGATATTAGATATGACCTCAGCTACACCCGTAGACACACTGTGCTTGGAAACAGTTCGTCATCAGCTCCTATCCCTGTCTCTCTGTCTATCTGTCTGTGTGTCTCTCTCTCTCTCAGAGTCTGTGAACAACAGTGCGGGAAGGGAAGCTCACTCCATTCTCACTCTGACTCATGGTAACCATGCATAACAAAGCTGAAGAAAATAAAGGAGAGGGGGAGATTAACTCACTTTCACTTCCTGAAATACAGAGGAGTCGTAATTTGGCATTCAAATCATGAGGACAAAAAAAAACACCACTTCCACATTTTCATAGATGACAGTATTACCACTGTATTATATCTGCCCCAAAAAGAGGTGGCAATTTAGCAAAGCAGGAAAATGACGCCCAAATGCCTCACTCAAGACTCAGAACAGCCACGAGTAAAGTGTTGGAGATATAACACACCCTCTATAACGGGGTTCATGCAAATCAGGTCATTCATTATGGTTCATTAATCCACATGAAATAAAATATCAGTGGTTCTGGTTGCTGTGCTAAAGATGTGGCACAGAGTAAATCTGCCTAACGATCTGATTAAACACACATTAAAAAATAATACTTATCGATTAATTACATACTTATTATGTAACTGCATAATTGTGGAATAAATCACTATTTGGAAATTCACATCATCATCAGAGTTCTTCCACAATAAAATATAAATCCGTTGTGTTGGGTGTCGCTCATCTGCATCACGTGGCTCTGATGAAGTACGACACGGCGAGCTCGCTACCAATGAAGCCACACGTGCCAGAATGTTCACCACAGTGGAAATAGACAACAGTGTAGAAATACAGTGGTGTGAAAAAAAGTGTTGGCCCCTCCAATGTGGCTGAATTACAACAATTCTGCAAAGATGAGTGGGCCAAAATTCCTCCACAGCGCTGTAACAGACTCATTGCAAGTTATGGAAAACGCTTGATTGCAGTTGTTGCTGCTAAGGGTGGACCAACCAGTTATTAGGCTTAGGGGGCAAACACTTTCACACAGGGCCATGTAGTTTTGGATTTTGTTTTCCCTTAATAATAAAAACCTTCATTTAAAAACTGCATGATGTGTTTACTTGTGTTATCTTTGACTAATATTTAAATGTGTTTGATTATCTGAAACAATAAAGTGTGACAAACATGCAAAAAAATAAGAAATCAGGAAGGGGGCCAACACTTTCACACCACTGTACACTATATTGCCAAAAGTTTTGGGACACCCCTCCAAATCATTGAATTCAGGTGTTGTTTGTCAGGGGTTGGGCTCGGCCTCTTAGTTCCAGTGTAATGAACTCTTAATGCTTCAGCATACCAAGACATTTTGGACAATTTCATGCTCCCAGCTTTGTGGGAACAGTTTGGGGATGACCCCTTCCTGTTCCAACATGACTGCACACCAGTGCACAAAGCAAGGTCCATAAAGACATGGATGAGTGAGTTTGGTGTGGAGGAACTTGACTGGCCTGCACAGAGTCCTGACCTCAACCCCATAGAACACCTTTGGGATGAATTAGAGTGGAGACTGCGAGCCTGGGCAAAAGTTTTGGGACATCTGCCTTTACATGCACATGAATGTAATATGGAGTTGTCCCGCCCTTTGCAGCTATAACAGCTTCAACTCTTCTGGGAAGGCTTTCCACAAGGTTTAGGAGTGTGTTTATGGGAATTTTTGACCGTTCCTCTAGAAGCGCAGTTGTGAGGTCAGGCACTGATGTTGGACGAGAAGGCCTGGCTCTCAGTCTCCACTCTAATTCATCCCAAAGGTGTTCTGTGGGGTTGAGGCCAGGACTCTGTGCAGGCCAGTCAAGTTCCTGAAGTACACTAATCAGAAATATTGACTTCAAGTCATTCAGGGTAGATTTTACTAAACAATCTGATGCTTTTCCAACACATCTGAATACAACTGCAGCATTTCTCACTCAACACTCACATCACCACTTTACATACTTAATGAACTTCTTCATTCACTATAAACAATCGTGTTTAAGGGGAACTACATATGTAGATGTAGAACTCATTTATTGGTCTTTACATATATTCATACTTATATTAAAACATGGGAAAAGTGTACAATATCACGTTCTAACTAAACCATAATGCAGCAATAGTAACCATCATGTAGTCGTTATATATTACGTAATAAACAATTTATCTAGATAAAATCCATTTTCATGAAGAACTCACCAAGAGAGCATCACAGAGAGAAAACCCAATCATGCAGCATGTTTTGTGTTTGTAAAACAACCTGCTCCTGTTTCTGTGGGAAAGTGTTGGCGCTTAAATAAAGACTGGACACATGATGATGTGGGTGAGATCATCTCACTACTGCAAGATCAGACAAGATTGAAGTAGATCTGTGTCAGAACATGATGTTCATTTCATATCTGGAGAGTTTTTATTTATTTATTTATTTATTTAGTTAGTTAGTTAAACCAGAGATATATATACACATATATAAATGGTTCCAGCTGTCCTTAAAATAAACCTGTATTTCTTTGCAATAGCTGCGCTTTCTGTCTACTTTGGATGTAGGAATGTGCAGAAAGAGAGTAGGTCAGCTGGGAATATAAATAGAACATTACAATAGGGTTAGCCAGAGCGCGTACACACCCTGTCATTTTAGCCTGAATAAACTTTAACTTCGTTCAAGTGAAGCGAGAGCAAAAAAAAAAAAAGGAAATGAAAGGCTACTTTCAGTACGGGCGAAGAGCCGGAGCTTGATTTCGAGTCGATTTGGTTAACAAGATACAGAAATAGATTAGAGAACAATTACAGCAAATTAAACATGATCAACTATCCAGAAATTACTAACACCACATTCGGTTATTGCTTTACTTTGGAACATTTGTGTATTGTTTTTACATTAATGACATCTGGAAAACACACTTATCCATCTTTATCTCGCTCTCTCTTTTTTATACAACTAAAGCAACTGATGTTTGAGGGCCTTGCTCAAGGGCCCAGCATTGGTGGCTCATGACTTTGTGAACAGCAGTAAAACATCTCAAACACGGAGCCACCTTTTATATAAGCGCTAAATATCCTGACAGACATGACTTATCCCACTTTGGCTCATTATATTTTACTTTACACCACAGTGTGGTTGAAGTCTTGGTCAGAAGCTGTGTGTATTTTTGGATAGCCCGTAGCTCCAGCTGTGACATGAATGACAGGACTATAGCAATGCACTCATTATATTATATTATATTATATTATATTATATTATATTATATTATATATATCCAACTAATAATAAACTGATTTTTACAAACATATATAACCGCTGATTTAGTTTTTGGTTAAGAGAAATTAATTTAGCAGAGAGAGAGAGAGAGAGAGAGAGAGAGAGAGAGAGAGAGAGAGAGAGAGAGAGAGAGAAAGAAAGAATAAATGGATGAATAAAAAAAGAAAAGAATGAATGAATGAATGAATGAATGGGCTAAAAGAATGAATGGATGGATGGAGGGGCTTGAATAAACGAACGAACAAATTAATGAATGAATGAATGGATAAAGGAAAGCAAGAAAGAAAGAAACAAAGAAAGAAAGCATGAATGAATGAATAAAATAATGAATGAATCGAAGAAAGAAAGAAAGAAAGAAAGAAAAAAAGAAAAAAAGAAGAAAGAAAGAAAGAAAGAAAGAAAAAAAAAAGAATGAATGGATGGATGGTTGAATGAACGAACGAACAAATTAATGAATGAATGGATAAAAGAAAGCAACAAAGAAAGAAAAAGAAAAAGAAAGAAAGAAAGAAAGAAAGAAAGAAAGAAAGAAAGAAAGAAAAAAGAAAGAAAGAAAGGGGGGGGCATAAATGAATGAATCAAAGAAAGAAAAAGAAAGAAAGAAAGAAAGAAAGAAAGAAAGAAAGAAAGAAAGAAAGAAAGAAAGAAAGCATAAATGAATGAATAAAATAATGAATGAATCAAAGAAAGAAAGAAAGAAAGAAAGAAAGAAAGAAAGAAAGAAAGAAAGAAAGAAAAAAAATGGATGGTTAAAAAATGAATGAATGAATGGATGGATGGATGGATGAATAGATAAAAGAAAGAAAGAAAGAAAGAAAGAAAGAAAGAAAGAAAGAAAGAAAGAAAGAAAGAAAGAAAGAAAGAAACTTTATTTAAACAGACTATCACTACATTGACCTTGTTGGTCGTGAGTTATTATTTACACATGGAATTCATCTGTACGTCAAACAAAACGAGTTATAAACTATTAGTAATTTAAATCTTATCTTATTAATATAAACTATTAGTAATTTAAATTTTTTAAATTAAAAATTTTAAAGTATTAGTAATTTGACTTTAGCTCACTTTAAGCTGCTGCAGTTATTTTGTTCCTGTAAGTAAAGCAGTGAAATGAATGTATTGCAGTTTCCTAGCTGTTAGCATTACGAGCTTTATTCAGTGATGTGAGGTTAATGTTCGCGAAAGTGCAAAATATAATGCCACAGATACAAATATTAAATATATATATATATAATATTTGTATCAAACACAAAGAAGTGTCAGAAGATATCGAGCGTGTTTTTAGTAATGAATAAAAAAGCTGATATTATCGGAGACAGAGCTGTGGTGTTGTGAGAGCCGTGTGTAAGCACTCTGAGGTAAATGTTGTCTCACACACATCTGGAAAAACTCCGACAAAAAAGTTCCTCAGAACAAGAACAAAACAACAAAAAAAAAACGACCCAAAACATTTAACCTCAAAAATAAACATGACTTTAACCATTTTAATGCGGGGTTTTTTTTTTTATACGAGGCTGCAGTTTTTAATTACATACACACAAAATGCCAAATGACTCGATGCTAATTATCATGAACACCGCAACAAAAATTCGCAGCAAAAGTTTCGTTTTAAGGTTTATACGATATGTGAAATAAAAGTGAGTGGGAAAAAAAAAACAAGACAGAGGAGAAGACAAAGCATGTGGCTGAGGTATGAAGCTGGAAACTCCAGCGGATTTTTTTTCTCTCGGTGAAGTTTTTCTGGCTACAAGCACGTTTACTTTTGTTTTCAAATCACAGAAAGCACTAATGTCCTGGCTGATAATCACACACAACAGGCAGAGGCTGTACCGCAAACAGACATGTTTCTACATGACGCTTCGATAAGTTTTTCTGTTTAAAAACCGGTAAAAAAGTCGGTAAAGTGTTACAGAGCTGCGTTCAAGAGCGGCTGAAATGTTTACCTGAAGTCTCCGGTGCATGGATCAGGTTAGCAGCAAACACTCCAACACAAAACTTTCACTTTGCAACTGCAATTCCAGGCTAAAATGCGCTTTATACTCCGACATCTCCTTAGCATCCTGCACACACACCACTTCAGCACGGGAAAAACTTCACCGTGTGTGTGTGTATTCAACAGGAGCTCATCCTCATGCGGAAAGAAAAGAGGTGGCGTTTCCCACAAAGCACTGCAGCCGGGCAAACATGGCACCGAGAAGAAAGCTGGAGCCTCTGGAGACTTCTCTCACAACATCTCATTATGAGTTACAGATGTCTGCTGTGTGCAGTAATGCGACAACATGCTACACACACGTCTCACACACCACCTGCTTCGGTCAGCACAGTGTTCACTAAACTACTATCACTGGACTACATGCTGGTCATTAAACTGAATGAAGAGTGTAGTAAACTCTTTTCAGGGGAAAGTTGCTAGGACGTGCTCAAGAAATCGCTCCAAATCCCCCCAGTGACGTCACACGTCCTTTGCATATTCATTGAGTCGTCAGAATGAGCTGTATATTTGAACGTGCTTGATATTGACCCTTTTGTCGATAACAAACAATGTGATGGGTTTTTACACAAAAAAAACAAAATAGGTGGAGGCAGAAAGATTTCCCTGACCGCCTTACAAGCAGTAGTTTTTTATCTGACTATGTTAGGTCACTCACTGTCCATGACCGCGAATGTTATTTGAAAAAAATTTACTTTAACGGACGGAACCAGATCGGCCGACCCGTACGCGCTCACTCGATGGACGGACGACGTGACAGGATGACCGCCGGTCGAGTGACCTGACATCTACACCTATCTGATAGAAAAATTGAGCGCTTCTGGCAACTGTAGACAGGTAGATGACACAAACAGTTTCTGGCCATTAGCTACCAGTTAGCTAACTTACATGCTAAAAAGTTAGCGTTACATGAGAAATCATTTAGCTTGTTCCCCAATTTCTGATGAGGTGGACATGCATAAGAAATATTTAGACACAAAACCAAGCAATAAACCACACCAACGACAAACAATAGTTTCTTTAATTTTATCTGATATGACGTGTGTGCTGCAAACGCTAGCATTTTTGATGATTGTTTCTGTCCAGTCTGCTCGTTTTATTGAGTTTGACCACAACTTTCGTGGGTTTTTTTTTTATAGTTTTGTGATAAAATTTCAAATTAGAGCCCGCACTCGGTCGATTCTGTCACCCAACAACACAACACGGCGACATTTGTGTTCCTTGTGTAGCCGACTCTGTACTGGTCCGTTTTGGCCAACTCCAGTTTTTTCCTTTGTTTTGCCTCCAGCTAGCGCTGTGATGTAATCGTAACGTCAGCACAGAAAGGGTCTACAGAAGGAAGGTTTTCAATACATGTCATGTTTTTACTTTAATTTTTGATGAACACAACGTTAGCTTGCTCACAACCTAAAGCTCACACATTCATTTTCCTGTCACCATTTTTGACCAAGCTACTCTTGAAAGAAAAGACAAGACGAGCACAGAAGCTTTAAACTGAGTAAGTAAAAGGTGCATGCAGTTAATACACACTTTATATCACACACTTGAGGAGCAGCTCTTCACTTGCCAGAAGCAACAACTTCGTGTACGATGTTCATTTCAAGCTCGTACCTTGTTTAAAATCAACTCAGATTCTTTTAAATGTAAAAAAAATAAATAAATAAAAATGCAAGCTCTGTCAAAGCAAACAATGAAAATGTAAAACAGAGCATTTTGTTCAAATCCAAATAAAACTGTGTTCAAAAACAACACCTACTTACAAGCCCAGTGAGTTTTCCCTCACCTTCAGCGAAATACCATGAATTTTTCTCAAGATCGTGTGCTGATATGCAGGCATTTCAATCTCGAGTGGATTTAGGAGTTCAGACAGGAATAGCGTATTGCCTGCAGTGTTCAGTGGTCAGCGGACGTCCAGCAGAATGAGAAACCAGAGTTTAGAGATGTGGTTCTACAGATGACTCGTCGCATGTGTGATGTCTTTAAATGCCGCTTCCCTTCCCTTCGATCGCGATTCACCACACACACCACAGCAGAGGTATTTGTGATTTTCTGGAGAAGGGAGTGTCCAGGCTTAAACTCAGCGTGGCTTTAGGGAGTGAGCCAGAGGCCTCTCCTGGGTTCTGTTTACTTCAGTCCAGGTCCTCCTGAGGCCCACCCGCCCTGTACAGCTCCTTTTACTGATATTCCTCAACTCTAATCAGATAAAAAGTCAGTCTCATTAAATTACTGTGATATAAAAGGAAAACTAAGCAACTAGCAGAAGCTCCACCTCACGCCAGCCACGTCACGCCACTGATTCTTTTCCCGTCACAGCATGTCCCGTTGTGTTTTATTCCTTAAATCCACCTCTGGAGGGTTGGGCGGTCACTGTAGAGCTGGCGTTAACTGAGTAATGGTCTGTGTTCATTTGTCACCAGACAGTGACACCCCAAGACACACAAAAAGCACACTTCACTTCACTCCTCTAGGGCTTTGACATGGCTCCTCTTGAGCAGTGGTTTCTTTCTAGTCTCCCAGTCCTCTTGAAATGGTTATCTGCTGCACCATCTCAGCTCCTTCAGAGAAACTGTTGGCTTCACTACGGCTCACTCACCAGTCTCCATGCTGGTTTTGTGTGAGTTTTGAGAGACAGCCTTGTCTAGGTAGTGTTTGGGCCTAGTAATGTAGCTTCCAATTCCTCACTATTGATCCTTACTGGGATATTCAACCTCTTAGACATCATTCTACGTCCTGTTCCTCAGATATGAAACTTTATTACTTCGTTACTATCATTAATCCTTAATCTTCCTTTTCACTCCTTCAGTCTCTTCAATGACAGTTCAGGTGGGTTTCCAGTTTCTGATTTCCTTTAAAACACTTTAATTACTTTAACTGATAATGAATTTTGACTTTAAAGTCTCTGTAAAGTCTCTGTATGATAACACGAACTTGCAATGAAAATCCTGAGAGGAAAAATACGTGAAGGATATGTTTATTGAACAGAGAGATTTTTAAATCTCAGCTGAAAACACATATTTATACTTATTTTAAAAAATGATCATTATTCTAAGTCTGATATAATAACATGAGTCAGGACACTGTTGGGTTTCAGTGTGAGATGTTTTTACCTCTGTTGGATAACCTTACAGGGAATGTTAGTAGCTGAAGATAACACCGTCTTGGGGCATCTCAGAGAGTAGAAATGGGTTTGAAGATATAAACATTTACCATTTACTTTGAAGATATAAACATTTGTGGGGAAAAATGTTTTTTGGACCTTTTCTATGAATATAAACAGAAATACTTAAGAAAAACTACTTTATATGAGTTATTAATCACCACTGTGGAGTGTGACACGTCAAAGAAATTCAATGCTGGACATCGGCACAACAAAACAAAACCTTTCGGCCTCTGGGAATAGAGTTAAAATGTTAGCTAGCTGATTTTAAATGTAGTGCAGCAGCTATCTACTGTAATTACCTGATAACAGTACTGGTACTGTTATAGCTCTAAAAGTATCATGTATATCTTATACCAAAATAAAAAGATCTGTAGTGATGTGTGAAATTTTATTCACACACACATCACCGCACGTGTCATGAAGAGAAGATGATCAAGCAGCACTAAAGACCTGTCACTTTGACTAACCAAATCTTATTAATATTGCATAGACATCATCTGTGGGCTGACTCGCTTTTCTCTGTAATTACACTTTCACTCAGAAGGTCATTTTTTTGGGAAGTTAAAAGTGTTTTGTCAAATACGATGGAGATTCTTTTCTTAGAAAAAGCTGAACTGTACGCCCACGTGCTTTGCTTCTCCTTATCATTTCTCAAGGTTTTTTTTTTAGGAATGATAAACGATAATCATACATGATGGCTTCCATATGGACTGAAAGGACAAACAGAGCTCTTCAGGCCAAACTGCCTCATTCTGAAGGAATGCGAGAATGAAATCATTTAGGCTGAGCCCTTGATAGCTCTGGAGTGGCTTCGCTGCTTCTGCTAGCTCTATCATCATTTTTACTGACCTGCATTTCCTCTATGGCCTCTGAAACGGCCGTCAGGGGAAGTGACTAAATACCAGGAAGTTATTCTTTCAGTATGAAAAGCCACTGCCCCAACCCAAACCCAGATTCTTCTCACTTCGTGAAAAAAATCAAAATCAAAATGTCCAGCGACTGGATCATGTGTCTTTTAATGAATTTAAACAACACGTGCAAAACCGCAAAAAAAAAAAAAATGTGCGGTTAAAAGCCTCAGCATCGCAAAAGAGGTCCAATTAGATTTGAGCAGAAACTCTGCATTATGAGCGTTGGAGAAAAAAACAAGATTTGTCTTAAGCCAAAGGTCTGTACAGACCCCGAGACCAGACACTTAAAAAAAATAATAATAACAATAAAAACTCTTATCTTTAGTCCAAGCTTCCACAAGACTCTCTAAACACTCAGTACTTGTTATCTTTTGCTAATAATCGACAAAGCCTGATTTTCTGCTTAATGAGATCTGGGCTTTTCACTTCTTGATCTTTTTTTTTTTTTTTGCTTAGTTTGCAAATCAATTCTAAAAAAAAAAAAAAAACGCTGTAAGGATCTACTGAGCTGACACTAAGCACTTTCCTGAAACAGTGGATCAGAATGGACGGATTTTCCTATCCAGTCGACTGAAATGTTTTGTGTGTAGAATATATTATGCGCACTGATGCAGCACAAGCGTCTTATATGAGCGTAGAACACAGCTTGTCTTAAAACACGCCAGCGTTCTGCCTCTGACATTTCATAACGGTGAGAACGAAATCATACTGTAACATCCGTGTGGTTTTGAGGACGAGAAAGTGAACCGGTTCACGCTTAGCGTCAGACCCAGATACACTGCTGTGTTCCTAGTAGGAATGTATTGATATCTAAATTTCCCATAATCATTAAAAAAATGCTCTGATACCAACATCATGTATCTACGTGAAGTGATAAACTAGTGTCATGTGCTAATGAGCAGACGGCATGAAATGATGCCGGTCGGGAGATTTACAGCAAAGCAACACAAAGCAAAGCAGCCTCCACACTGTGCTCTGTGAAAATATCAATATTAATAAAACACCAGCATCGTCCTATAATATCCTCTGATAAAACAGCTTCTTATTTTTTGCACATTATTCTCCCTGAGAATCTCTCTCGAACCCATGCTCTCCATGCGCCTGTGTAAAAGCATTTGTGTTGCAGAGCTCATCTCTTGCGTGAGGATGAACAACCTGGACGTGCAAAGCCGCATCAGTGCGAGTGGTCATCAAAAACCGGGTAGATACTGTCGAGTGTGAGAAGCCCTGTGTACTGAGCATTGCGACATTTACACTTCCTCTCCCCATGCACCAGTGTTTACACTTTACTTACGCTAAACAAACTCCCATGTAATCTCAGACCCATCAACACCACCATGTTGCTCATTTCAGTATCGGTATCAGGATCAAGAAGTACAAAAAAACAACACACTCAACCTGAAAAACTTGTACCGATGCATCACAGGTCCCACAAGCTTCAGAATCTTCATGGCTTTAATCTGATTGGCTGTTTGCACTTGTGTGTATACACAGATCCAGGAAGCAAGAGAGAGTCAGAGGATTAATAAAAGTTCTCAGTATCACGTTTCTGAAAGGCGCTAGAAGTGTGTTTTATTTTTAAAAATATATCTAGGAGTTAGTCGTTTGTAACGCCAGTCAAATTCCCTTTTCCACTAACAGTACGCAGTTCTTGGCTACATTTATCGAGCTTAAAAGATCAGAACATTAGAACAAGTTCTAGCTCATTCTCCGGCCAAGTGACATCAACATGGACCACATCAAAACAGTCAACGTTTTCAAACGTTTATCCAGAAATGATGCTAAATTTATCATCATTAAAAGGATTAACTTGAGGAACTTGGTATGAAGCAGCACTCAAAAAAAAGCTCAGGCTGAAACGGTGGTATGAAAAACTGGCCTGTTGTGAAGTTCCTCATGACTATGCGATAGTTCCTCTTCACACAGAACTCATGTGGAACTTGACTGACCACAGCTGAAGCTGGATTTAAAGTTTTTCCTCTCCAAGTCCAAACGGCACTCATGTATGAATATGGTCTACTTATATGTTTCTCATATCTAGGAGTAATGGACTTCTTGGGTCTCAGAGTGAAATATAATGTGCTCGGGCACATCCTGATTTTTCTGATGTATCAGTCCCAACACGTGGGCTGAACTGGACATGTACAATCCTCCCCGCTCTTTCCCGACACTCCTCCACTTCCCTCTCTCGGTTTCAGATTTGCAATAACTCTCAAACTCCAGAGCCTAGGTAGAGGAAAATAAAAAAAAAAATGAAATAAAAAAACCACAGGAAAACAATGGAGCTTGAACCAACATGTGTTAGCAGAACAGCAGCTTCGCTCTGACAGCACTCTGTGGCACATTAGGGAATTCCTTCGAGAAGCTGAAAGCCTGGGCATGTATTGTTGTCTGAATCTCTTGCTCTTCAAGGACAACCAGAGCAATTTTGCCCTTGACGATAATTCATCAGAAGATGAAGTGCAGGCTGGAAAGCGGTCTGCCTCAAGGGGGAGTGGGAGGATGCAGAGCCATGACTCAGAACATCTTGGTGCCAGATCCCACAGCACACCTTCAGGGATCCAGTGGAGTCCATGCTTCGATGGGTCAGAGCTGTTTTGGCAGCAAAAGGGGGACCGACACAATATTAGGCAGGTGGTCGTAATGTTATGCCTGATCAGTGTGTGTATGTGTGTGTGTGTGTGAGAGAGAGAGAGAGAGAGAGAGAGAGAGAGAGAGAGTTAGAGAGAGAGAGAGATCAATAGATAGTGAAAACACCAGTGCAGTTCCATTTGAGTAATTAAACACTTAATTCGTGTTTCGAGCAGTTTTGAGTAGGAAAGAATATTTAAAGTAATAACTTAAAACACTGGGCTGAAGAACACTGTACACTGCTGTCAAAAATCAGCTGAAAGTATTTCTCTAAGTAAAGGCGGTGATCTGCTCAAAGTTTCAGAACATGACTCCCTTCCTACAAATACAGACAGCAATTTTAACATTTCTGACACGCCCATTAACATTTTCATCCAAGGCTTAATGCACTTCCAGTAGTTTTTTTGTTGTTGTTTTAATGTTTTAAACCCTACATAAAACTACAATTGTTGTACGCTGGTGCATAAATTAGGAGAGGATAATGATGCATCTGAGGCTATTTACACACACACACACACACACACACACACACACACACACACACACACTCCGTACTGCTTGGAAACAGCTCTCTCTCTTTTCCCTGTAGGACTGGGGTCAGGAGATAACCATGGGATGTGCGGATTACTCTGATGACTCAGCCTTCAGAACCCCAGCTCACTCTCATCACAGAGGAAATCTGTGCTCAGGATTAATTTTCTTCCTTAAATAAATAACTGATTAGCTGAGATAAAGCAGAGAAAGGACTGGAGTTAGCTTCTGCAGCTTGGCCTATCCTCACATTACCTATTCTTCCTCTTCTCTATAACAGCGGATACGACTACAAGGCAAAGTATGAATTAACCCGCTGGTTCTGATATGTTTTTACAGTAACATCTCATTCACAGTGTAGTGGAGATTCATATAATCTATCGGTATTAATAATCATTGAGTTATTAAGAAGTGCTGTCATTTAAAGGTAGAGTAACGGTTTATATCATGGCTTGAGAACAAGACCAGCACACGGCTGAGTAAACCCGTCTGTTACGTATCTGCCTCATGGTCCATGCTTGTTTGTGTTTAAATCTAAGTCTCAGATCGGCAGACGCCCAGCTCGCCCAGATAATTCACTTATCTGTTATTACAGGTGAAGGGGATGAAGCTGGACACAAAAATGGACAATGTTTCCTAAAAAAAACTGAAGCACAATGTGTATAAAGCTTTGCATTGTTCGAATGTTATATCACCGTTAAAAATAACAAATCATTACATCTACATTTTCACATCATTTCAAGAAAAACTGACTCTTGACCATTATGCAAAAAGACATTTGTGTGTTTAAAGTGCTGGGAACTTGTTTTTCATGCAGTTGAACAGCTGTATCTCTGTGTATATCTTTCCATCATTTACCTTTTTTTTTTTGGTTTCATCATATATAACGGAACGATCATCTTTCTCAGTACTTTGTTCGGCTATTCAGTTATTTTGTTTTTCTGAGTATTTGCTCACAACAAGTAAACAGCTCCAGCATCACCCTCCTTTGAGCTCATTACTGAACTCCAGACACACAAAAACTGTTCACTTAAAGAATAAAGTTGATGCGTTTAACAGAGAAAACCGCACTATACACCCAAACCACTTCCTCTGGTCGCTCTGGAACTGAAAATGTGCTTGACCACTAATAGGCTATTTTAAAAGCAAGGAGATGATTTCAGAAGATATTTTATCTACCAACAGGCGACATAAAATCGCTGCTCAGTGCGTACAGAGACTTGAGAGCTCTGAAAACATGTCCCTGACCTCCATCTGCATCCTGAGTCGATTTCTAAAAAGCACACATTACACGTTTAACAACAGCAAAGCGATGCGTATAAGAGTCAGTTCAGAGGGCTGTAGACATGGTGGGAAGGCAGACTGAAGTAGGCAGACTCAGACTCTTGGCAGCGAGCCTGAGGGGCTGACTCACATCTCTGGCCCGAGCTCGAGTCTCAGGAGCCAGGAAGCGACAGCTTTCTCAGCACAAGCTGAGAGGCCACGAGCCCCAACAGGCAGGTGTCCGTTACATGACATCAGCACACATCAGCAGGACACCTGGCACACGCGTCAACACAAACCTGTTTACTGCTCGCTAGCCTGTCACGCAGGACCGAAGCTGACGGCTAACGTAATAAACGAAACACGGCCAAGAGAAAGACTGCTGACTCATCATTATTACAGGATACGGTTACGTCTCTTTAACTCATAAGAAGATCGCTAAAGGCTGCGGCTATGTTCATGCCTCATAAAAGAATTGAACGTTACGGACGAAAATGACACCGCTGTACGAATTTCAACCTAAAAAACCCCTAAACGTGTCGGAGTTTAAGACTGACCTCCATTAATTAAAAGAAATTAAACACAACATGGTGTTATAGAAAAATAACCAACAACACCTTTCACTTCAGGCTTGTACAACCACCAGAAGTTGATTATTTTCCAATAACAGCACATCCTGATGTGTTTTATTCATTTTTTGCCCAAGATTACAGCTTTTAGATTTACTACTAAAAAAAAAAAACCTACTTCTGAACTGCTTATATTTACATTTAACGTAGTAGAACAATCTAAAGTCGAGTATAAACAGTCATCTTATGCAGAAAATAATGCAGGTTTTACGTTACTAAGCAGTCCTTCCAGGATTACACAAATGTTGCAATCACATAACTCAAGCACACGCCACGATATCCGGATGAGCTCGCAATGTTTCCGAATTTCCACAGATTTTCTGTAGCTTCACGGGCTAGACGCATCACATGACATCATCCCATCAAGCAGTCTTCCTCCGTTCAGGTGTGTCGAACACGAGTACAGCGATCCTAGAAAGTAATTGCATATATTTCTTCATTAGTAGGAGTTTAACAGAAGAAAAAAATCTGCAACAATCTCAAAGAAACTCCCGGAAATCCAGAAGCGAACTGTCTTTGAGTCTCTCTGAAGAAACAAAAACACTTATTGTGTTACCACGAAACCAGAAATGTTTTAAATCTATTAGGCTGAGATGATATGAAGTCCTGTAAGTATGAGTCTGTGATCTGAGTGAGAGCACACACTACTGTCACTTCTGTTTAACTCTTTATTTTTATCACCAGAGCCTCAAATAAAGCACAGTGAAATAGCTATAATATACCAGAGTGTAAGATTCACAGCAGGATTGTGGAGGGGTGGGAATTGGGGCAGTTGTTGGGTTCAGTCTGAAGGTTTCAGCCTCTCCTGAGCAGGGAGATTTAATTAACTGGGCTGGAATGAGGCAGGCAATTTACTGCCATCAAACTGAGATGATGAGAAATGCTACATGACACAGCAAATCCGTCAGTCATCCTCAAATATGAATCATCTTCCTCCCCGGTTAGTGTGACAGACACATAATATCCTGCTCACCCATTTCGCTGACGTCTAGGTGGACGTCTCCTCATTACCACTTGTTAGATCTGAAGCTGTTTTTTTTTGTAATAGAAATCATTTCTATTGAATGTGTTACGAAGCCAAGTTCATCTCCGCATCCAGGAAAAAGGTTCACGTGATGTGGTCAAGCTGAAAGCTTTTACATTGCTGTAATAAACCAAACATTGATGACCTGTCATGAGTTAACATGAGCAGACTGAGCGCTAATACAAGTTCTGCCTCTGTTTAACATTCATCTAAAAAAGATGAAGGGCATGGGTGCTTTTTTACTTTTAAATATTTGCATCACACTGAATGATTTGAGCTTCCTGTTGGATTAGGAGCATCTGACTTCCTGGGTGAAAACAGGAAGTACAACACAGAGGCAGCAAAGCAGGCGTTTCAACCTTCAGGTTTAGAGGACGTTAGAGAGAGAGAGAGAGAGAGAGAGAGAGAGAGAGAGAGAGAGAGAGAGAGATGCTGCAAGCTACAGTTCTGAGGAGTCACTGCGGTGCACACACACACAGACACACTTGCAATCGCTCTGACACACACACACACAGCTGCCAGCCTGATCCAGAGTGTACTCTAATCGTCATCCTCACTGTAATTAACGAGAACATCATGCAAAGCCACTTACTGGATGGAGACGTGTTCGGGATCGGCCAGGTCTGGCTGGGCAAAGCATCCGGACACCAAGGAGCCCATAGAGTCCCCTGGCAGGAGAACAGAGGAGGACAAGGAGACAGGGACAGTCCTTGCTAATAAAGCCCTGAGCTCTTGCAAGCCATGTGATGTCTCAGTAAACTCCTGAGCTTGTGGTCCTGCGTGCCATGTGATCTCTCACTCCCTCTGTGCCGGCTCTGACCTACATGGCTGCTAGGACACAGGTAGACCTGCCTCACTTACTCGTTAGGAAGGCCATAAAGCGGCTCCTGAACGGCTGGACGATTGCCGCGCTTCCTGCCTTATGCTCCATCTGCAGGCCGGATGGGGAGGAGGGGGGTGGGGTGGGGATGAAGGGGATCGGGGGAGTGGTGGACTGGTACATGGCTCCTCCTCGTGGAAAGGACACAGAGAGAAAGGGAGGGCTGAGAGTGTGAATGGAGAAGCTCGTCTGGAGTGCCGTGATGTCAGCACTGACTTTATTTATGCCCTACATGCTGTGGGGAAGAAGTCAGGAGTCTGCCTGGGTGCAGCGAGTGCAGACTGCTGCTGCTCCTCTGCTGGAGCTATAAATAACGCCGCAGCACCGCCTTGCAGCTCAGTGGACTTGACAACAAGGACATGCATCACATTTGAGCTGCGTTTCTGTATCACGAGTGCATGGGTGAGAAGGCATGCTTTAGTACAAATACGATGCGATGGCTCGTCCAACGGGATTAGTGTTTACGGGACACCGAATGAACACTAGGCTTCAAATGCGGTCCAAATTTTATCGGCGTTTATTCAACGTTCTGGTCATAAATACCAACTTACAGCACAGATAGACTAAAAATAAACAAAAAACACTCAGAATGCTGGATATGAATAATCTCTGATCCCCTAACATTCGACACTGATGTAACTCAACATTATCAGTCAACTTATAGGACACAATTATGAAACTGTGCATGATGATGATGATGATGATGATGATGATGATGATTGTCCAGCAAACAATTATGATTAATGTGACACATCTACAATCATGTATCTCCACTGTACCTATAAGTTTGTCCTCGCTTCTTTAGGACACAGAAAGGTCTCCAGTGTTAGAAATAAAGCTTTTTCAAGATGGCAGCAGTAATACTATAGTTTAGAAAAGGACATATTATTTTAGAAAAGTAAATGAGAGTTAAATTCCGGTAAGCCACATTTAAATGAAAAGTGTGAGCTCGATTTTAGTCTTCTCACTACTCTGACCGGTGCACTAGAAAACGGATTCTTCAACACAAAACCTCCACTGAGCAAACTAGCACTGCATGTCCATCTACTATTCTGGACGTGATTACTGACACTAATCACTTGTGGATTTTAAAAACCTCTCATGATGCCTTCAAGGCTACTGAAAGTTCTGATTGTATAACAGTGTTCTGGACATTCAGGACTCAACCTAATGTCAGAGGTTCAACATTTTCAGCGCATTACACTAATCACGACAACAGCAGGAGGGTTTTTCATGAGACATAAAATCACAGAAGCTTCAATAGTTTGACGTAGAACCCTGACTGACCGGTGTGTTTTGACTCTGATGAGACATCCACTGATGCTGCTTTTGTTTCTCCACGTGCACATAATGCACGCAAGTCAGAATTACGACTAGGAAGTTTTCGTTGAGCTCTGAGTTTCCTAGTTCTGGGCACGTCATGGTGCAATTCCTGGACGCAACGTCTCTAGCTGACGGT
The DNA here is from genome assembly GCA_033459395.1 of Hemibagrus guttatus. Classification (NCBI taxonomy): domain Eukaryota; kingdom Metazoa; phylum Chordata; class Actinopteri; order Siluriformes; family Bagridae; genus Hemibagrus; species Hemibagrus guttatus. The sequence continues at coordinate 844,803 of JAUCMX010000015.1, read as the reverse complement.
AAATATGTTGAAATTGAACATTTACTCGCATGAGAACATTAATTACACATTAATTACAACTTCCCAGCTCTTAAATATGAACTTCCCAGAAGGAGTCAGTGATGTGTGAATAATGACACTCGCACTAAAACTGCTTCTGCACTCTCACGCAAAGATTTGCATCGAGGATAAGTATCAAACACTAACCACTATAAACTGATAAAAGTGCAAGAAATTCTGTTTTTAGTCACAAGTCAAAATTATTTACACAATAAAGTGTTTAAATGTTAACCATAAAGTTTGGGAATCTGTGACATACATAATACTTAATCATCTAGATGTAGGATAAATAATCACGTTTTAATAAAATAGTTTTTATAATTAATTTCGTTTTCAATTTTTTTTAAGTGTATTATTAATAGACCATCAGGAGAATTAGTGTCTCTGAGACCCACACAGATGTTTTTCTGATATAAAGTCGGAAATACACCAATGAGCCATAACACTGTGAGCACTGACCGGTGAAGTGAATAAGACTGATGATCTCCTCATCATGGCACCTGTTAGTGGGTGGGATATATTAGGCAGCAAGTGAACATTTTGTCCTCAAAGTTGATGTGTTAGAAGCAGGAAAAATGGACAAGCGTAAGGATTTGAGCGAGTTTAACAAAGGGCCAAATTGTGATGGCTAGACCACTGGATCAGAACATCTCCAAAACTGCAGCTCTTGTGGGGTGTTCCCGGTCTGCAGTGGTCAGTATCTATCAAAAGTGGTCCAAGGAAGGAACAGTGGTGAAGCGGAGACAGGGTCATGGGCGGCCGAGGCTCACTGATGCACGTGGGGAGCGAAGGCTGGCCCGTGTGATCCGATCCAACAGACGAGCTACTGTTCAAATTGCTGTAGAAGTTAATGCTGATTCTGATAGAAAGGTGTCAGAATACACAGTGCATGACAGATCAGGGCTGTTTTGGCAGCAGAAAGGGGGACCGACACAATATTAGGCAGGTGGTCATAATGTTATGCCTGATCAGTGTAAGCTCTGAGCTGTCTGACTACTGAACAGACTCTGACTCGTGTGCATGATCAGTACAAAGTGTAGCTTGTAGTCTGTGTACTAGAGGATCATATATTCTGTAGTTTCCACCATTTCTTTTGCAGCATTGCTCTCTCATACAGAATCAGTTCTTTCCTTGGTTATATTCTGTGTGACAAATCTAAATCCCAGCAGCAGATGGCGCAATTTCATCAAAATGAATCAGAAGTTTTTAAGAGACCCCATGCTGCTGATTTCCCTCTTTAACATTTTTCTGACCAAATCAGCACGTAAATTAGTGGACAGCAAAAAGATCTTATAACACGTAGACCTTAACATTATGACATGATTATAAAGTTCTGTAAGCTTATTTAACCTACAGAAATCTCAGCATACATTTGATCATAAATATTAAATAATTAATATTTAAATCATAGGAAAAATCTAAACTATAATTATAATTCAAATTATTCTAAATTGTATAAATAGTTATAAATAAAATTATAAAAGGACATTATAAATAATTTTTAATAATATAATTTAAATAAATAATTTTCAATGTTGTGGCAGTGTGGATTTTAAGAAACTTTTTAACCACCATTCTAATTTACAAGTATTTTCGTATATAAAAGGTAAAACAGTACACAGTGGAATGTTCAAGATCTTATTTTCTACTTCTGGTCGCTTCATGTAAGTCTACAGAATTCTGTAATGTTTTTAAGGGTCTAATGACCCTTGCTGTTTAATGGAGGGTTTGCAGAGATTCCAGCTCACCGAGTAAAATATCGGCAATGATGCAGTAAACATTACTGTACAAATAAAAACAAGCTAAAAACATAAAACTTTAAAATAACACTCCTTGTGATTTTCTGTGCTTAGGAAAGTGACACTGTAATGATAAACGCTTCCAGAAATACACAGTTATATGTTAAATGGACGAAGCAGAGAGCCGGAGTGTTTTTCTCTTAATCTCAGGTAAGAAAATCATGCAGGTGTGTGTAGATATTTTAACCACAGAGCTGCTCTTTCCCAAAGCTCATTCTGTTAAATGCAGATGAAATCAGAAAGCAGCAAATAAAAGAGACCATCATCACACAGCTAATGCAGGTGTGTCCACTCTACAACAATCGATCTAGCTGTGTTTATAATGTAAAAGCGGGACATCGGACCCTCACGTCCTACCTCGACCAGCTCTGCAGCCAGTCTCTCGTGTCCTTCCCCATGCCGTTGGCCAAAGCTCCATCCGTGTGTCCGCCGGATGTGTTCAGGAAGGAGGAGGTCACCTCCAGGGAGGCTTTCCCGCTCTTCTCGGTCGCACTGACGCTCAGCACCTCCTCCTGCCTGCTGCTAGCCTCCATAAAGAGGCCACTCTCTTTCAGCCGCTGCTGGATCATGGGCGTGAGGGGCATCTCTACGACCCGGTGTGTGGACGCTGGCTCAGCCTGTGTGTCCGTCTCGTCGGCCGAGGAAGAGAGAGCGTCCAGCGAGTCCAGGCTGCTGTAGAGTGTAACGCACAGACGCTCCGACTCCAGGATGCTCTCGAACTGACTACTGAACATGTCTGTGGCTTCCTCGCTCTCGCTGGCTCTGCCCCCTACACTCCTACAGAGAAAAATGTAGCCTTCAATTAGTGTGCTAAATATTCAAACTATTGTCATATAACATACAAAAACATTTGACCGTTGCTATGGACATTTTTGGAACGAGTCTCCAGTGTCAGTGCCTTTGCTAACGGCTTCAAATGTTTTCATGTTGCGGGGATTTTCCCCTACGTTGTCTCTCCAACATAACGAGATACACTTATCCTTAATAGCTTCAATAGACAAACAAAATTTTATGGTGTGATATCAGGAAGAAATTTGTTTAGCGGATGTTCTGTGATGTTAAACGCAACTGTAAACAGTTTAAAAGTATACCACGCTGTTCTTTAATAAATAAAAGATCACTCTGTGTGGTAGAAAAAGTAACAGTAAGTCAGGAGACACCACATGACCACACCACTGAGTATTGTCCTGTAACAGCTCGGCCTGTCAGGTTTTATTGCTTGTGCATCAAATTGTCCAGATCTGGGATGTGCAAATTATAACTAGTTTAATAAGTAGTTTTCAACCTTTGAGATAAAAAAAGGAGTTTGTCACAGTAATCATTTAATATGATCTATTTAAATATGTCAAAATAATTCCTACCAGTAGATGGCAGACAAACACAAGAGTTACAGCACAATGTAAAGTATTTTTTCAGCTTTAATTGGTAAATAATGTATTGTTGTTGCATAGCAACAAGCCTAGCACTAAGCCCAGCACTGCTGGATAAAAGAATATCATCTGGTCTAATACTAAATAACACACACCTTCTATTTTCGGTAATATATCCCAGCTGTTGTGGTCACTCATTTCTGAGTTGAAAAGTGGAAGAAGTGTAAATGATGGACATCACTAATCAGTATAAAGAAATACTGTTGTACGAACAACACTAGGCAACACATCTGTCCAAATATTTGGTGACCAAAAACAAGTTCTGCCAAACATTAGCCACCAGCTTTTAGTCCATGTGGTGCTTGTAAAAAGAAGCAGTCAAATATTATTACTGCAATATCAGCAGGAAACTGTGGATATGATCCTGCTAGCTAATGACTAATCCAGTGTGTGTGTGTGTGTGTGTGTGTGTGTGTGTTAGTGTAAGTCACATACCTGGCTGAGCTTTTTTCATTCGCTTCAGAAACACACACCACCGGCACAGCGGTCTCGAGTGTGTTGTCCTGAGAAGGTTTCTCCATGCCCTGAGTTGTCTGTTCCCTCTCTTCAGCCTCTCCATTCAGGAAAACATCTCCATCTGCCTGGTCCTCAACAAAGCGCAGCTTCTTCTGGGGTTTCTCTCGTGCTTTGCCCCCGTCCAGGAAGGCACTGTAGATGCCGGGGATCTCCGCCAGGATTCTGTTGGACTCATCCAGAGAGGCATCCTGAAGCCTTGGTGACGAGTCTCCACTCTGGCCTCCCTCCTTCTTTTCCATAGCGGGCACGGCTGCAGGTTTTTGTTGGCTTGTGGCTGCATTCCTGGTGTCTGGGCTCGCGCAGTGCAGCTCCTGAGCCGAGCTCGGGTCCTGAATCAGTGCCTCACACCACGAGTCGAACATCACATCGCTCAGCTTTTCTGACTTCTCGGGGTCTGAGGCGCCATTCTGTAGCTCTGGGGCGTGCTCGGCTGTGCCCGGAGGTGAAGGAGGCGTTCCGTTGCAGGGGATCATGTCTGAAGTGGCGTCTGATGATCGGCCGCTCCGTTCGGCCGCCGCAGCATCCCGGGCCCGGGCCGTGAGGCCGCTCAGCAGCTCGGTGAGCTCCCTGTCGATCTCCTGGAAGAGTGACACCTCGTCCAGCTCATCCTCCTGGATGGAGGGGTCAGGGGTTGTGCCGATGTCGTCCTCCAGCTGGGATTTAGAAGCTGAACAGAGAGAACAAAGCACACACAGACAGAGAGTCCTCCATTAAACATTCAGTCACAGTGACTCGCGTTTTCATTCTTAAAGCATTCTTAAATTCCTAATATATTTCCTTATATATATTTCATTCTTAAAGCACACAAATTTCCTAATATATACAAAATATATTTTGTTTAATATACAAAAATCTCATGCAAACATACACACATGCTATACACACAAACCCAGAGCTCTCACCATACTGGCTCAAGGCTTTAAACACTTTAAACATGTCCATGTTGATGTCATGGTTTAGATATTTCACATTGAACAGGAGCTTGAAGTCCATCACAGGGGACAATCCTTCACACACTCACACACTACGAACAATTTAGAGATGCCAATCAGGCCACAGCACATGTCTATGGACAGGAGGAGGACACTGGAGTATCCAGAGGAAACTCCTGAAGCATGTGGAGAACATGCAAAAGAGGCAGGAATCGAACCCCAACCCTGGAGGTGTGAGGCAAATGCGCTAAACTCTACTATTACTATTCATTCATTGTCTACCGCTTATCCAAACTATTCTCGGGGAGCCTGTGCCTCAGGCATCATTGGGCATCAAGGCAGGATACACCCTGGACGGAGTGCCAACCCATCGCAGGGCACACACACACTCTCATTCACACACTACGGACAATTTAGAGATGCCAATCAACCTACCATGCATGTCTTTGGACTGGGGGAGG
>JAUCMX010000015.1:769626-834626 GCA_033459395.1 Hemibagrus guttatus | reverse complement strand
TGCCAAAGATAAAAGTTTTCAGAGAAAATGTTTCATTAAAACAGTAAAACAACTCACTTAATAGTTTAGAGACAGGTTCCAGTCTACAACAATTCATAAAAGCAAATGGAAACAAAAGCATTAACTGCGATAATGCCATGAATAATCCTCCACTGAGTATCTCCTAACCTTTTCGATAACGGTGGCTTGACATCATCACTCACCCCAAGTACTGCACGCCAAGGCGAGTCAGTTCTGTTGTTTAACCACTTTTTGTTGAAGACTTTAACACACACGTTGTAAATAGCCTTTTAGACAGACGTTAATCCGGAAAAGGATCCTCAGGAACCGGAGGTTTTTCCGCTTGCAAACCAGTCCTTCACTGTTGATAGTTCCCCTGTAGTGAGCGTAGACCTCCACCTCTCTAACAGTTGAGTGACCAGTCGAGCTGACCTGATTCCCAAGTGTGCTGCTGTAGTGTCCGCCTCTGCAAAGTTTGGCCCTGCAAAGTTCAGTAAGTTTCCCAGTGTTGTGGTCCTTGAGTTCATAAGAAGCCTGTTGAGCCCCAGAAGGTTGCAGTTGGTGGATGTTAAGTCTAGCCGGACCCCGTGGACTAGAGGCTCCTCGAGCAGCCAGTAGAGGGAATCTGTGTTCTCCGTCCTCTGCCTGCTGAACAAACCCCACACCTTAAACAGATTACTGTAAAAGGCTGGTAAACTGAGGGTCAACTTTACATGTGTCCATCAGGAAGAGTGACTCAGACTCAGTCCTTCTGTTCAGCAGTTCTCCAGTTGGAGTTTGCAGGTCCATACAGTAGTCTCTGCAGAAATTGCAAGCAAAAAGCTGCTGCCCTGCTTTGTAGATGTATCAGTCCTTGTCCACCTTCTTCCCCTGGCAAATACAGCACACTCTGTGGTACCCAATGCAATTTGTCCCAGAAAAAATCTACTAATACAGCTTGTACATCTTTTAGAAGACTTGTAGGAGTGTCCAGACAAGCCATTTTGTGCCACGATGAGGATGCCACAAGGTTATTAACTATTAAAACCCGTACCCTATACGACGTGTTTGGTGCTAGCCACTTCCACTTCGCCAATCGGCCCTTTACCTTGAGCACCCCTTCCCAGTTCCTCATCACATCGGCCTCGTCCCCTAAGACAACTCCTAGGTATTTGAAGCCCCCTCTCCTCCAAGCTAGGCCCACTGGAAGCTTCGGCCTTTCACCCAACCAGTTCCCAAACAATAATGCCTCGCTCTTGATCCAGTTCACTCACTCTCTAACGAGTTGAAACTTTCCAGCAATGTTGTTAGGGCATCCACATCACTTTGCTGTCTTATTAGAACTATGATATCATCTGCATATGCTGCCACCTTGATGCTGTCTGTGCTGTTTGATATGTCAGAGACAGGGAGAGAGAGAGACAGAGACAAAGAGACAGAGACAGAGAGACAGAGAGAGGCAGAGAGAGACAGTGAGAGAGACATTGAGAGAGACAGAGAAAGAGAGAGAGGGTGAGAGAGAAACAGAGAGAGAAAATAGAAAGAGACAGAGACAGAAAAGAGAGAGAGAGACAGAGACAAAGAGGCAGAGAGAGAGAGACAGACAGACAGACAGACAGAGAGAAAGAGAGAGAGACAGAGACAAAGAGGCAGATAGACAAAGAGAGACAGACAGACAGAAAGAAAGAGAGAGAGAGACAGAGACAAAGAGGCAGAGAGACAGAGAGAGAGACAGACAGACAGACAGACAGAGAGAGAGAGAGACAGAGCGACAGAGCTAATTTTGCTCTACTGGTTCCCGGGTGGTTGTGTCATTGCTGGGACTCCATCTTGATAGGATGAACACTAGGGACGGCATTTTTCAGTAATACTGCACTCAAATACTGGAGCTCATAAAAACAAATATTTGTTTATTTAAATGAAGTTTAGATTGTTTCATATCTTCTAATAGAGAAAAACAAACATATCCACATGCTCGGGTGAGAGTCAGCCCCTTAGTCTGAAGAGAAAACACACTCACTGGTCCGGCGCAGACGTGTCAGGGACACACCAGTAAACCAGTAAACCAAGCGTTTTGTGTTTTCTGTCCACCAATGAATCGCATCCTCATCTGGTGGAATGCGTGACTCCACCCACTGAATGGAGTTACAACTGTGTTAGGTTTAGATTTAAATAATAATTCTTGCAGATTTGAATATATATGTTCCAGCAGTCGTGGTTTAATATTCCGCATGGCTTTTAGTCGGTCACTGTGGGAATTTGCCGACCTTCCGTTCCATCGGCGGAAAAGAAATCCACTTCGGACATTTTCAGTCATTATAAACGAAAGAATTATTTCATCACCACAAGTCTGATATAAAACGAGTCCGGATGTTTTTCCCTCTGATAACCTTACACCGAATTTTAGTGAATGAAGACAAACTGTTTACTTTGAAGGTAGAAACTTGTTTTTTGGATCCTTTCTATGAATGTATTGCCGCTAGCAGCTCGAGGGAAAAACAGAAATACGTATGAAAAATGAGTCATTAACCACCGTGTTGTGTGACATGACAAACACTGTTAACTTATTCAAAGCTTTCACATGACGGCAAACCTGATACCGAAATCCTGTTTCAATTCAAACAAACAAGATGATGATGGGTTTGAATTACGTTCGATTCCAGACAAATAATGCTGAACGCTAATCCCGCCCCCACCCATAACCGTCACAGCATTTAATAACGACCCTAATAAGTAACGGCATGTTGGAAAGAAATGAAAAGTTAAAAGATATCCTACCGGCGTCTGGTGAACTCGAGTCGGTTGTCTTTCCGAACAGAAACTCGTACTTGGCCTTGGCGACACTCTCAGCGTGCGAGGAGGAGCCGTTGACCCAGACGATCGTTTCGGCCTAGAGAAAGAGACAGCTGTTTAACATGCTGAACGCTTTCACAGTGAGAATGCAAATAAACGTCATCAGCGTACGGTATATGTAAAGAGACGTAAAGAAATTAGCAGACGGTTCATGTGCTGGTATTAAGGTCATGTATTAATATTAATAATGCGCCGGCTTTCACTTCAGAGCCTCACCTGGCGGTTTGAATTGAAATGTAATGCTCTGTTCTTCTTTAAACCTGCAGTGTGACATGGACAGCTGAAGCTTCCTTTGAGAAAGCCAGTGTAAATTTCAGGCTACAAGCTGTGCATGGAGTTCCCACAGTAGTGAAAGGTTAAAGTGCTGACAGGAGTGAGAGCAGTTGCTATGGCTTCCTCTGGATGCAGCATGAACGCAGGCTTTTATTCCCAGCACCGTGCTCTTACACTTGGTCTGTACACTTGTGTTTTAATCAAGGGCTTTTGTTGGTGCCATGTAATTGACTCAGCACAGAACACACACACACACACACACACACACACACACACATTTGGGTTATTGCTGAAGCCAGAAATATCTTAAAAGAGTGCATTATGTCAAACACTTCTCGCTTTAGATATTAGGTATCTGACATTAATGATTCAAAGTTGCACGCTTGCAGCAGATTAAATATTACTGTAGTTATTCGCACAGCGCTGTTGAATTCTGGAATCTGATTGGTCAGAACATTTACATTTCAGACACTCATACAGAGAGATTTACAATTTATTTCATTTTATATAACTGGTCAATTGAGGGTTAAGGGCCTTGCTCAAGGTTCCAGCAGTGGCAGCTTGGTAGACCTGGGATTCGAACTGACAACCTTCCAACCTTAACCACTAAGCTGCCACATCCCCAGAGGGTCTGAAGTTGTTACGTTGTCTTTATTTGTCACATAGACATTACTGCACAGTGAAACTCCTTCTTTGCATATCCCATCCTTGGAGGTTGGGGTCAGAGCGCAGGGTCAGCCATGAGCCATGAACCCCTGGAGCAGGGTGGGTCAGGGGCCTTGCTCATGGGCCCAATGGTGGCAGCTTGGCAGTGCTGGGGCTTGAACCCTGATCTTCTGGTCAACGACCCAGAGCTTTAACCACTTGAGCTACCACCACCTGAGCCCTTCTGACTCAGAAGGTGAATCAGAGTGGTTTGGGCAGTAATGCCAGCTCTAATTCAATTCACAGGTTTATATGAACACTCTACACATAATCAAGGCCTAACACTACACACAGTTCTAAAAACAAAAGGGCTTTTCACGCCGCACCTGCCCCTGGGGTCACTTGTAATTTAGAATAGGACCACTTTTCCACCCAGGGTTATGAAACCCTGCTCTGATGCAGTGTTAACCTCGCATTGCAGTGCCAAACATGTACAATGTGAAACAATGCAGTCTTAGAATGTTACGGGTAAAACCTCAGCAACACACACACACACACACACACACACACACACACATACACACACACACAGACATTATCAGAAACTGAAAAGTCTCTCTGTGCCTCATATCACATGATTTGTACTGTCACAGCATGTTGATGACTTTTGAGGGGGAAAAAATGTAAAGGTGTCGACTGAAGCGAAAAGATAAGATTTATTTTTTACAGAAAACATGACCAGAAAAGTATGTGCAGGACCAGATGTACAATCAGAAATAGGCAAGTATTTAAGGACCTGACTGAAAAATTGGAACTGGATATCAGTGAACACGTGGGCAAGTGCACGACAAAATTAAAAGGCCAAAAAAGGTTATAAAGCTGTGAAAGGTAACAATACCTGCTCATGTGTGGAACAGCAGACCTGTTATGACCTGTTATGACCTGCTATGACCTCTTATGAATAACCAGGATTAATTGTTAAAGTATAAGCAATGTGAAACATGAAACAAGACGGCCCAGGACTCTGTTTACCCCCAGGGGCTTTACAGTGACCCTGGGTTCACTAGTGTGAAGAGTCCTTAAGCATTTTTATACAACAAAGACTTATAATCACTGATATGGTGATGTGGTTTGTAAGGAGTCACCAGTGTCAGCACTTTGTAACAGTTAGTGAGCTTTCTGGAATCATTTATTAGCATTTATTATTTAGTATTATCAGCCCTAACTGCTATAACTGCTATAACTGCTATAACATACATAACTCATCTCACAGATGTTTCACAGCACTAAATGTAACTATAAATGGTTAAAAGCGACAACAGGTCATTCTTCATAGGCAGTGGTGGCTCATGTGGTTAAAGCTCTAGGCTGTTGGTCAGAAGATCGGGGTTCAAGCCCCAGCACCCCAACGCTGCCCCTGTTGGGCCCCTGAGCAAGGCCCTCTCAGCTCCATGGTGTTGTATCATGGCTGACCCTGAGCTCTGACCACAACCTCCAAATTTTGGGATATGTGAAAAAAGAATCTCCGTGTGCTGTAAGATAGATGTGTAAATAAAGGCTTTTTTAATTAAATCCAAAATTGTAAATGCAGACAAACTGCTTTGGTATGTAAGAGGAATAAACCAGAGCATGCTGTGATTGGAAATGAATCAACTTCAGGATTTTAACAGAAACTCACTTCGAGATGTTGATTATTTTCCTGTAACAGCATGACCCTTTATTTTTATCCTTTTCTAATTACATGTTCTTTAAAATATTAATCTAAAGGCACTAAAAATTTCTCAGACTGTATTCTTTGTAAAACTCTACTTTTAGGAAGCAGCTTCAGCATCAGGGTTAAAGCTACTTTGTCTTTATGAGTAGTGCATGGTAACACACGACTCAGGGAATGTAAAGTCCTTTCCATGCTGTAGACTTTACATGTTTATCAGATAGTGTGCAGTTAAAACAGGCCCAAAGTCCAAGAGGCTGTCTGTTATAGCCAGCACTGGTTTACAGCCCCTAAAGCTCAGTCTTAATTCAGCAGCATTAATGAAGTCATTAACTAAGACCTTCAGTTTAAGCACATGGCCATGAAACACTCACAGCTCTCCGTCTATATCTAACATACCGGTCTCCGCTCCCATTCCTCCCAAAGGTGTTCTATGGGGTTGAGGTCAGGACTCTGTGAAGGCCAGTCAAGTTCCTCCACACCAAACTCACTCATCCATGTCTTTATGGAGCTTACTTTGTGCACTGGTGTGCAGTCATGTTGGAACAGGAAGGGGTCATCCCCAAACTGTTCCCACAAAGCTGGGAGCATGAAATTGTCCAAAATGTCTTGGTATGCTGAAGCATTAAGAGTTCCTTTCACTGGAACCAAGGGGCCGAGCCCAACCCCTGACAAACAACACCTGAATTCAATGATCTGGAGGGGTGTCCTAAAACTTTCGGCAATGTAGTGTTTAAAGCTCACGGGATATACAAATAGATAATACACTTTCTCTAATCTTTAGGAATATGCATATTTATCAGATATTAGTGAGGAAGACTTCACATCTACAGTCTGAATGACTGATTACTTATGAGCAGACTTGTACTGCGTGCCTAAATCAGACATCAGACTCGTTTTAGGTATTTGGCCACATCAGGGAGGCTAATATCAAAGGATTTTACCATGTTAGACTGTTATAATGTGGAACAGAAATGGTTTTAGGATGATGTGTCATGAACAACCATAAAATAGTCCATAATCTATTGTCTGGGAGGACACGATGGTATACTCTCTCTATCCTGTCAGTTATAGTAGCTGTAGCCGTCTGTAAGCTGGTGTATGTGGAAGAGGGCAGTTAGCGCTTTCCTCTGAGTGTATTCCGCTGCCCATTTCATGCTGAATGATATTTAAGGTTGCATAAGTGTCCACCCCTGTTGCTGTGAAACCCCTAAAATTAGCTCTGGTAAGAAATGTGTTTACAGCATCATGTTACTAGCTTGCTAATGACATGTTAAATTAGAAATGGAAATGAATCATCATTAGCATACTCCCTCAGAGTTTACAGCTCAGCTCTACTCTGCATTAAAGTGGAATAACAGACGTTAGAGTTGTGTCCTGAATGATGTACTATACAAGTACACTATGTACTCCACCATCTACTGTATGAATTAAACTGATGAAAATCACACAGCGTGAGATCATTTAGAAAGGCATCTGTATTGTAATGTCGTGTCCACCAGAGTCTCGGCGGCCATCTTGAACATTTTTTCTCATCCTGCATCATCACCTGGTAGCCCCGCCCCCTTTCAACTACATAAGCAAAGCTGTAAGCATTGGGTGCATAAAGTGTCCAAAATTCCCAAGACATGAAGTGCACTTCTGCTTATCGGAACACGACTTTATTTATACCACACACTGGTGTAAAATACAGCACAAGTATGTGATTTTTGTGATTTTTCATATCTTCAATTCAATCATGATCTAGTGAGACAGATAAGAACCTTTATTGAGCATAAATCCTCCTGATCCTCAGCTCACGACCTGTCACAAACACCCACACACACACACACACACACACACACACACACACACACACACACACCCCACACACACACACACACACCCACGTCCTTGTGAGTAATCCAGGCTCTCAGTGCATTGTCTCAGTCCAGCATTGTATCTGTAATGATTCCGAGCCGTGGTTATCTGTCCGGGTTTGAATAATCTGCTTCCTGCATGCTGATTTATTTAAACTTGTCCAGTTCACATCAGATCGCCTGACCATTTGTCTGCCTCATATTTATAAGTGTTGCCTAGCCATCTGTTTTGTCTGCACTGGTTTTAATTAAACGGAAAAACGCTGCACTTCCATTCATCTGTCCGATTCATGGCACATATCACGGTGCCAAGAAGCACAGTATGTCCACCCTGAGTTAGAAAGGAAACTAACAGTAATAACGGCTGCTTAAATAATTACTCACGCCTCTTCTTCTGTCGAAAGCAGCTCTCGTGGGTGGAAATCTGGTATTGATAAACACACACTATGTGTAAGGCATCGCAAATTTTGAGCGAGACGAAACACGCACTCATGACTCACTCGCGCCATTCATACGCTCCACAGCAACAATATTAAACATTTTGTTTAGAATAAATTTATGGGTGTGTATATAAATAGAATAAATCATGTGAGTGATTTTATTTCTCGATATTTGTTTCTCCTTTTTTTCCTTTCCACTTTTCTGGCCTCGGTGAATAAGGAGGAATAGTGGCTTTGTGATTATTCAATGAATTTTGTGCCCTGATTTTCTGAGCAGAAAGCATTCAGACATAACGCCAATGTTCCTGATTTTCCGCATCTACATGATTACTTTTTCCACAAATCCATTCATCAATCACTACAACCACACATCATCCACTTTCATTTCACTGAAACTAATACGGCATGTCATTCTAATATTCTCATAAAAAGCCACTACCTCAACTGCACACGTTATCTTTTGCCTGTGAGGAGCAACAACCCGAACTGGTGGACACAGGAATAGGAATGCTGACAGTCCTGAGTTTGTTGCATCATACACCTCGGTGTGTATGTAAACCTGACCACAGAAAAATGAAAGCATTCCTGTTATGCTGCAATTCAATTCTGCTCAGTAACACCGTGTAGACGGACGCCATCCTGAGCTTCTCCACTCGGTCTGTTCATGTCCCCGGTATCTAGATTGTAACTGATCAGACATTAACATCATTCACACCTGTATTCAAATGAGTCAGATCTGATTGCTGTATCGTGTGTAAAATGCCGATCAGCTCATTCAAAGGTGGCTTTGTTTCTGGAAGTAGCCTGCTGTATTGTTCTGGACAGTCACGTCTGTTATAAGCACTAATTAGCTTCTTGAGAACGCTGACCGTGTTGAATAGTGTAATTTACAGGCAGGTGAAGAAGATGAAGGTCATGACGACTGCACTTCACTGCTGTCTAATCTATATGATCATTTTTTAAATGGAGTTTGAAGAGAAAGACGTATTTAAACCACTGTGATATTGAACTCTCAAATCTGACTGGTCAGAAGACCAACAGTGGACACGGCACAATAATCTAAGTCTTTCAATACACAGATAAACAAATGTGTTGTTATTGTAACAGAAAAACATTTACACATGGATGCGGAGAAGCCTTCGATAAGGAGAGGTTTATTTTACTTTTAGGGAAGGATGCATGATTTCAGTGACTGGAAAGTCTTTAGGATAAAAGACTTCATGAACATTATGAACTGTTGTTTTTTTGAGACACATTTAATTCCATATATTCATTTCAAAAGAAAAAGAGAGGCTGTAGAGGGAATGACTGTTTATGGCTGCTGTAGGGTAAGTGATAACAGGAAGTAACTTCTCGAAAACGTTCCTGTCGGGTCTGCAAACACAGGCTACATAGATGCCGTAGAGGATTCCACTTTCCAGAACACACACACACACACACACACACACTTCTCCACTCACACACACACACACACACACACACTTACACACACACTTCTCCACTCACAGTCCCCATCCTACTGATCACACACACCTGTTTCCAATCCCCGTGCAGTTCACAAAGACGTTTGTATTATTCAGATCATTGTGCAGCGTATGTTCAGTTGCACTCAGTCCTGATGTTACTGAGCCTTATTTCCTGTGTTCACTGCCCAGTTTTTGACTTGGTCTTGCGTTGTCTGATTCCTGTGTTTTGCCCAGTCCTCATGATACCTGACCTGTACCTGCATTTGTTTAAAGCCTGACAATTTCACAACTTTAAATGCAACTGAAAGTGCCTAAAAATGGTTCATCAATAAATTTCAACTAGTAATCATTTATGTTGTGTGGATGGAATTAATGAGGATATGAAGCTAGTGGGTGCAAGTGTTGAGGATGCGGAAGATAGGGATAGGTGGAGAGAGATGATTCGCTGTGGAGACCCCTGGAGGGAAAAGCCGGAAGAATCGTTTGTGTTGTGTTTTATTTCTTACTTAACATAATAAAATAATCCAGATAATCCACAGATACCTGACACCTGAATGAATCCTGACACCTCACGTGACCAGGTTTAAACAGGGTCAAAGAGCTGTGTGTTCGCCTACGCCTTTGTTCAGACAGGTTGCTCAAATCCCATTTTTTGGCATATACATTTTTTCCTGCCAGTTCCCAGCTCTCCCTCATCATAATTCAATTCAATTTGTATAGCGCCTTTTACAATGGGCATTGTCTCAAAGCAGCTTTACAAAAATACAGAAAGAGAAAGTAGAGGGGAAAAAAAAGAATCATTAAATTACTAAACTATGTATCCCTAATGAGAAGCCTGCGGCGACGGTGGCGAGGGAAAACTCCTTGTGATGATATGAGGAAGAAACCTTGAGAGGAACCAGACTCAGAAGGGAACCCATCCTCATTTGGGTGACACTGGACAGTGAAATACATCATACATCAGCTACCAACCAGGGAGGGTGAAGGCTGACATGTGACCAGGTTTCCTTCGAGACAATCCAGCCAACCACGTCTTTTTAAAAGCGTAACACACTTGAAGGACCACCTTCTTCTATCTCCATGAGCTCACAGACATCTGTGATTGACAGGAGAGAGACAATATGCCAAACCCCCACACACGGCGAACTCGGATACGGTGAGAACTTTTCTGTGGCGTCACTCCGGAGCCAGCGTGTACATTTTGAGCATATGTCCTACAATAAATATTACAACAAAAAAGACAGGAATCTGATTTTTCAAGGACCTTTTGTAAAGTCCTTTTCCTTCTACGCAAAAAAACAAACTGACCAGAATCTGAACACGTACATTTGACTTGACGTGAACACTCAAATATCCAATTTGGGAAATAAATCAGATTTCATCTTGTGCCTGAACACCGGATTTCTCCTGCACCTCTGAAGAATAGTGCGTGCCACAGTTCAAAGTCTGTCTCACACTCCGCCCTCAAGGTAACTCCACCCACTGATTATTAAAGCTTTATACTTTTTGCCAGACAGGCAATTATCAGCTGTAATTAAGCAAAACAATATCTGGGAAATTTAATGCTTGTAGTAAACCTAGTATAAATAGTTACTAGTATAAGACACCAAGTCTCAGTGTGTTGGTTAGCAGCGCAAGCTCTTTAAAACGTGTGTGTTGAATGAATGAGTGAGCTGAATATAAGCCAATATTTACTGACAGTAAAAAAAAATTCCTTCTGGCAAACACAATCAATAAAAATGATGTCACGTGTGAGAATGACTCTTTTACAATGTGTTGGAATAAAAATAAAAGACACTCTCAAAGCTTCATACTAATTAGTGCTTATTAGTTTCCCTGTGTTTTAAAAGTGGTTAGTAACGTCGAACAGCTTATTCACAGATGCTTGTAAAAAGTATGCAATGGTTCAAAATTAATCCATTTAATGCTCCAAACACAGAGCGTAAGAACTTGTCGTGTATAATCAGGTCGAGTCTGAGTCCTCATTCTGTGATTTTCCACAGCAGAGCTGAAACAAGCCCAGGTCTGGGTTCACAGCCAAAACCCTGCCAATTTCACTGGATTCAAAAAAAGCTTACGAAGCACCTCACTGCTCTAACCACTAAATCTCCTTCCTGAATTGAGCAAGACTGTGTTCTGTGTTACAACTGGCTTGCCTTGCATAAAAATAACACAAACAAGTGCTGTTTTCGTGTCACTCATTTCTGTTTATTTCATCATACGAAGATATATAGTTCTGAAAAATACTGAACTTTCCTGCACTCAAATATGTTTCTCTTCTTCTTGCATCTCAGTCACAAGTGATGTTGTTTCAGGGAAATGCGTTCGGTTTCTGTTCTGGTCAGCATCTGATTTTTGTCTGTTGTGCCAGATTTCACATCCCTTGCTGCTCCATGAGGAGGAGTCAGACCTGTTCTTGCTCCACCTACTCAGACAGATCTGGGCGGAGTTAAGTCAAAATTCCATGGGGTGGTGTTTGTTTCATGCTGGAAAGTGTGTTTACTGTGTAGTTTTGTATTGTGGGTTAGGGGTAAGGGTTTAGTGGTTATTATCTCGAATTCAGCTACAGTGACATCTGATGGGTTTTCCCAGACTGCCACACATGCATTTATAATGAATTATATTAATTAAACGCTGTTTGAGAAAGGCTGCATGTACATTGTGGGTCTTAATATTTGAGTGTACACGCTCATGTAAAACTCTAAGCTAACCAAAATAAATCATCTGAGATCTTTCAAGTTCAATTGAAATTCAAGTGAAAAACAAAGAGAAACTTTTAGAAAAGAAAGAAAGAAAATGTCCAATAGCCTGGCTGTACATCAGTGTGCACACCCCTGATCTAACACTTTGTTCAAGCACTTTTTGCATTCCTCTGTTGATCTTTCATTTGTTCTTTGGTTCATTATCAAGCTGGAAGATAAACTTTCTTTATATTCTGTGCCAGAAATAAACATGCATTTGCGCTATCCATAATTCCTTCTATATGAACTAAAGCCCAGCTAAAGAAAAGCCGTTCCATGATGCTGCCACCACCGTGCTTCACCATCTCACTGGTTCTGTGGGTGATAATCTGTCTTGTTTTTGCACCAAACATACCTTTTACAATTATACCTTGGTCTCGTCAGACCACAACACATTTCTGCCACATGGTCTGTGATGATTTAGGCAGGCGTGGATGTTTTCTTTTATTATGAAAGGCCTCTGTCTAGCCACCCTACCCCATAGCCCAGACATGTAAACAATCTGGGTGATTGTTGTCACATGCAGGGAGTGATCAGCACTCGCCAGATATTTCCGAAGCAGCTTAAATATTGCTGTAAGATTTCGCCTTATTCTTTCACCAATTTTTGGAGGGACGTCCTGTTCTTGTTAACAAAATGGACTCTGTGAAGCCTTAATTTTCTCTACTTGGTGACGATGGCTTTCAAGGTGTTCCGTGGTACATCTAATGTTTTAAAATTTCTTTTGTACCCCAGTTCTGATCGAAACTTTTCAACAAGGAGATCCTGTACATGTTTAGTTAGCTCTTTGAGAACCATAGCTTCATCAGTCAGATGAAACCAAGAAACTATATCAAGAAAGTCCAACAGAAACATCTGATCTTAATTTGGGGTTCATCAGAATGACTTAACTGATGACAGGTGAATGATCGTCACTTTTAAACATGATTTTGAATGATTGATTAATTCCGAGCTCTCACAAACCCACCAAAAGGATATTGTATAAGAAGTTGCTTTCGGCTGCTCCCTGTTCGGGGTCGCCACGGCGGACCAACTGGTCCGCACAACAACTTGGCACAGGTTTTACGCCAGATGCCCTTCCTGGCGCAACCCTCCCATTTTTCCGGGCTTGGGACCGGCACTGCATCCAGTGGCTGGGGTTTGGGCATTGGCTGGGAATCGAACCCGGGCCTTCCACATGGTAGGCGAGCCACCAGTGCACCCACCAAAAGATTATTGTATGTTTGTCTTTTTATTTACTTTCTGTTTGTTTGGGGTTTTTTTACATGAATTGTGTTGGTTGGCATTTCATGTTCAAGGTGGGGGGAAAATGTGCCTTGACAAGAATTGGCTTCATCACAAAAACCAGTTTTAATAAAAGTGTGTGAAATTTTCTATGTACTATACACAGATTGTACTTATCCCACCAATGTGTGCTAAGCTGAACATTTTTACTAGCAGCACTGTGGTTTTAGAAAGAACAAGTTGTTCCTCTTTTCATCATCGTGGTCTTTAGCCACTTTGTGTTTTGATGTATGACCTAATTTTATGCCGACACAGCAAACCAGGACCCGCTGGCCTGAGAACAGCTCGGTTTCTGTAGCTACCCTGCAGTTTTACTGAATAATTGTAATCCCTGTATAAACTGATAAGACAATTTATTTCCTCCACATTAACTCCACTCCACCTTCCATGAGTCATGTGTCACTTGAACGACAAATGATTCATTTCATTGCCTAGCATATCTCTCTATATATATAACAATGATCACAACTTTTTCATTCAGACTAAAAACCTCATTTGAACGTGTCCCAGAACGGACGCAATCTGCGATTTCAACACAGCCGGTCATAATTTCGTTTGGAAATAAACACCAAGAACACGTATTAGTGCAAACGGAGTCATTTGGAGCAACCGCATGCAGAGAACAAATCATTACGTTCATGTTAAAGATTAGATACCTTTTTGGGACTCGATCCAATTTTAAGATAGAGCAGCTTGTTGGTGTTATCTTGGCTGTTTTAAGACAGTTATTACCTTAAACACTGGTGCTACACTACACTACGTTACAACATGTTGGAAGAATTCGAATGCATTAGTAGCTGAAGCCTATTATTTCAGACTCTTTAGTGTTGCACAATTTATACTCATCAGACATCTCGTCTTTCAATGCAACCAGATATACTCAATTCGATGTACAAGTTATCTGTGTATTCAGTGCAGTAGCCTATATAATATTTATCATTTCCTGGACTTAATGAATATGTTACACTGCTATTGTAGGGCGCCAGCAGAGACAGGATGTGAGCCCTGCGGCGCAAGAGAACTTGAGCAGTGATAATAAAACAAGTTAATGAGGTGAAATATAGGGCTCTCATGTAGGGCATGCCAAAGAGGAAGCAGACATGAAGAGCACAGCCTGGGAATTAGAGAAGATCTGTTTAACTCTGTGGAGCAGGAGGACATACCAGCAATGCTGCATGAAACATGGGAGAAAATAGTTTCTGAAATAAGGCAATAAGCAAAAACATCTCCTAACTCATCATCTACACCCGATGTTCTCCTGACGGAAAGCTAAAACAGCAAGACAAACCAAAGACGATACATTTCTTCCTCCGAATACAGGAAGGCAAATAAACAGGAAAATATTTTGATACCCAGCTGTTTTCTGATAGCACAAACTGAGACAGAGGGAGCATTTATTCCAGCTGTTTATGCCTTACATGTCACTAAGCAGCACAGACAAATCCTGTGTCCATCAACCAGCCGAAAACGACACACGACTTTCTGTATTCTATAAAAGACCTTTATATCTCTATCTTGACAGATCAGTTTCTACTGCAGAGGATATTTTTGTCATATGGACGGAGGAAATAAATTCTTAAGAAAAGTCTTATTGCAAAAAATGTGACACTTCCTCCTCTGTCGCACTTCCTCATTCCTGGAAGGATTCAAGAATTCAAGAATTAGGCCGTGAATCTGTTTTGACTAAACGATATTCACTCTTTTGATAGATACTGACCACTGCAGACCGGGAACACCCCACAAGAGCTGCAGTTTTGGAGATGTTCTGATCCAGTGGTCTAGCCATCACAATTTGGCCCTTCATCAGACTCGCTCAAATCCTTACTCTTGTCCATTTTTCCTGCTTCTAACACATCAACTTTGAGGACAAAATGTTCACTTGCTGCCTAATATATCCAATAATATAGTGTACAATAATACAATGCCGCTCTACAGAGGGACCGGGATATCATCCAGAGCATATATTCAAGCCAAGGACTTTATCCAGGTCAGGGTTTATTGGTGGAATTTCTCAAGATGGAACACAACTTAAAATAGACTCCAGTCCACCGTAGAACAGCAATAATACACCTAGATGAGCCTAAGCTTTAAAATAACCTGATATGACAAATCGAGAAAGTAAAACATTTGCCAAAATTCAGATTTCTCCTTTGTTATGCTTTGTTCCAGCAGGGACAATGATCGGTGGATCATTTAAACGGGCGGTGTATTTACATGTAAATATCTCCTTAGTAAAATCCCGAGCTGGTCAGTAAAGCATGACGAATAGATATATCAGAGCTGAATTATAATGAGCTCCCCTCCTCCAGCAGTCCTACCGGGATCAAAGACATTAGTGACTGATGGAGGTGTACAGCCTTTGTGCAGCAAAGAAAAAAAAGGTCTTTGTGTATTATGTAAATATAAGATTTAAGGCGGTTTATTTCATAGTTACAAAAAAAAAGAGTCAGCTGTTTCGTCCAATCAAAAGACGGAGCTGGAGGACGATGTTTACTGTAACTGAAGAGGAGAAAAAAGGGAAGAGGGGGAAAAACAAAGCTGGGAAGACCCAGGGATTTAACCTGTTTATTGATTCTGTGCCAGGAATCTGAACTGTAATCTATAAACTATAAATCAATCAGCATCTTATAGACACTACATCAACTACATCTGAAGAGTGTAGTAACAACAGCAGCAAAAAAGAAGGAGAAGATCATCCCAGATCATCATGCAGTTTTAATTTACGCACAAACCAGGACCAGATTTTAGTGTTCAACACTCACACACTCACATACACACTCTTTTATGCACACTCAAACACAAACAGAGAGGCTTGTGTGGCAATACATGCTATGACAACATGTGTCATAACACTAACATACGCTGTTACAGTGTGACCAGATGAAAATGCTGGTGTTCAGGAAATACCCACGTGCACACACACACACACACACACACACTCACACACACACACACACACACACACACACAATGACTTTCACCTATAACCTACAGGAAGGCATTCAAATTCATGGAAATCTAACTAAAACTAACTGATAAGCTAAATAAAATGACAGCTCATAAACTTCTCAGAGAACAAGCCTGCAGTTTCTCATAGCCCCTCAAAAAGTGTTGATTACTTTCCTACGTATGATTTCCATTTAATGTATTGTCATGTTGGGGTTTGAATCCTGAGTCACAAGGATGCATGTACACACACACACACACACACACACACACACACACACACACACACACACAGAGTTCTCTTACTGTCTTTATAAGGACCTTTCATTGCAGTTAATTAATCCCTCACATAACCCTCAACTTCAGCTGAGTGACCAAAAGGAAAACAAAGGGGGGTTTAATAAAAGATGCAGCTTTTCAGGGGGAAAAAACGGTTTTCCACATGGGGACCAGTCATAAGGTCAGACCTCTACCACCCACTATATAAACACACACACACACACACACACACACACACACAGAGAGAGAGAAAGACAGACAGACAGAGAGAGAGAGAGAGAGAGAGGGGAGAGAGAGAGAGAGAGAGAGAGAGAGAGAGAGAGATGCGCTTATCATGAGGTTCTATAGATCCGGGAGAGCGCTGAAAGGCAGCATCTACATTAGCTGAATCGGCTGAATTTTCGACATTATAAGCACTAAGAAGAAAAAGATCAACAACTTCAACTAGGACTTTATCTAGCCACGTGTAATTGTGGCCAAGAAATAGTCTCTCTCTCTCTCTCACACACACACACACACACACACACACACACTCTCTCTCTCTCTCTCTCTCTCTCTCTCTCTCTCTCTCTGTCCTGCTAGCTTTAGCCATAAAGGTATTAGCCTGTCACTGTTAACGACCAGCTTCACCAGATCATGTAACAGCGTTGCTGACTAACGAGTTTTAATAATGAAACTAAACGGCATAAAGCCGCAGCCTGCTCCCAGGACTCGGAATTAACCCCAGAGGTCTACACATTGAACACAACTAGTTAATTAAACAGTAATAACAGTTTAAAGCCGACACAAAAGGTTAGCTAGAGCATCTCACCCCATCTCCCAGTTCCATATCCAAACTGCTGTATTCACATGCTCAGTGCGGAGACTCTCCGCGGTGAGGACTCCAGCTCTTCCAAAGCTCACACTAGCTAGCTGACTGTTTGGATAACAATCTTTCATCTGAAACCTCTGATTTATTTTATAAGCAGAAGTGATGTCCGAAGTCTCTTTCTATAACCGGACACTGAGTGCTCTATAGACATTTGGCGGAGTTACAGCAGCACTTTCAGACAGTCGCCTTGAACTGAAGGCGTGACACACGGCGCTGGGTAAGAAATATGAGAGAAGTGAAAACCCTGCTGCGGCAATTCAACCAAAAATCACCTACACTTGCACAGAAAATACTCACCAATACTGCTCAAAGCTCATCTATTAAACATCGCCGCTAATTCAACATCGCCGGACCTCATCTGTCACGCTTTGAGCCCAGCGCTAGGGCTTGTGTTTTGTTGTCCATATTCCATCCCCTTCCCCCCCGTCTCAGTGACAGTTGGTACGTTCCCAGGAGCGCGTCTTGCTAGGACAACGCTGTGGTCGGATCCATGAGAGGAGGGGCGGGGGTAAAGTGAAAGTTAAACTAGGAAAAGGTATGTCATCAGAGTTTAAGGTTTATTACGGAGTCTCTGAAGTGAGGGAGGTGATGGAAGTCTCTTTACTTTCTCCCCAGGATTAGCTGGAATCATGGACTGTCATGATATTAAATAGGTATTAAACAGATTATTTTTATCAATTCAGTTCAGTTCAATGTAAAGGCAGTACAGACAAGGGTACATTTGTCTTAGAAAAGCTGCAGAGTATGTGAATATTAAAGCAAAAAAAACATATAGTCATCATTGCTATATTTTTGGATCCTATAATCTTCCATTTTAGTGAGCTGCTGGTGGTTAAGGAAACTGCTACAAAACTATAGCTTTATATAGTAGGCACACTTCTAGGTCCATGTTTTCTTCTCTCTCGGAGGAGATACATAAAAAAAAGTAAAGATAGCTTACTAAAATATTTCTCAGCAGGCCACCATGGCCAAAATGTATGTATTAATATGCATAATCTGCATGAAATCTAGACTCCAGTTAGTTGTGATGTGGGAAAAACCCACACATTTAAGCATCTATGAAACAATAGTTTCAATAAAATATCCGAAACTATAACGTAATAATAATAAGTAGAAGAAGAAGGAAAAAACATTACAATAAAATATAATAATAATAATAATAATAATAATAATAATAATAATAATAATAATAATAATAATATAAAAACGTACAATAAAAGCTGAATCGCTTTTATCATAACAGTCAGAACAACATTACTGTGTTAATAATGTAAAATAATAATGTGAAAATAAACTTAGTGAATGTATTTGTTGGCCTCAATGGTATCCAGATATGAAACTCAGTGCTGCTATATATTCCCATAGCCCTCTATATTTCTGCTAGTGACAGAGCTGCACTATATTACCAAAAGTTTTGGGACATGCCTCCAAATCATTGAGTTCAGGTGTTGTTTTTCAGGGGTTGGGCTCGGCCCCTTAGTTCCAGTGAAAGGAACTCTTAATGCTTCAGCATACCAAGACATTTTGGACAATTTCATGCTCCCAGCTTTGTGGGAACAGTTTGGGGATGATTAAGTTTTCATAAATTAAATAATTATTGGGTTTCCCATTAGTACAATTTAACTTTTTTTTTAAATAAAATGTATTTATTTGTTTATTTTTATTTTCTCATTTATTTTTTATTTTTTACAATTCAACCAGCGCAAATAACAGATATCTTCCCAAAACTTGCTGTCAGCTTCTATATCCACAAACTCCAAGTCCATCCAGTTTTAAACAGAGCAAAGCTTTTACCGGCAATTTTTTTTTTTATCAAAGAAAAAACAACAAATTGAAAAGAACACCCAATGGAAAATGGCAAGCGCAAAGGAAGAAGATGAAAATTCTTTCTGGTCCATTTAATGGCAGGAACGACTGAAATTACTTTTGCATACACAACTGTAATCTGTCCATCAGGGTGTGTAGCCTTCAACCATTATCCACCCTGGTGTGGTCAAATCTCATAGTCTCACTCCTTCAGCTGAAGAGTACATCAAATGTAGAGTCAAAAATGCTAATTCATCATCAGTATAATCCGTATATATTAAATAACTTTAAATATATTAAAATCTTAAATTCAGCCTGCTGAATTGTTCAGTACCTTAAACTTTATAATTAATGTAAAAGCTCAGACTCTAATACGATGTAATGTAGGGATCAGTATTTTGTGTGGATTCTGCGTCACCAGAATTAAAGGCAGTCTTACCTTTTCAGATGCTGTAGACTGAAGCACGGTTGATGGTGCTGTATCAGTGAGTGGAGATTCCATAGTCAGTGCAGTTTGGTTTGGTTTTTCTGCACCTACAGCCAGAGAAAGGATTTCAGAAGACTTTTCCACAGCAGAAGTCACTTCAGAAGAACTATGTGCGGGTTTCCTGATGTCCCCATAAAGCAGTGAGGACCTCTTGATGACAGTTGAAACAAAAGTGGTCCCTTCTGCGCTCCTGCTCAGCGCTGTCTGTGCTCTTTCTAGAGCAGCAGCCTCCTCCTTGTGCTTGGCACTGTGCACCCAGCTGCTGTGTGATGGCCGATGTGTGCTCAGGAGAAAAGTAGAGGTTGGTGTGCAAGCTGGAGGCACTCCACCGGGCATTGGGCTCAGATCTGGACTACGTGGTGTGGTCCTGTTCTGGGAGTCGGATTCTGTTGACGGGTAGAGAAAACTGACGCTGGAACCTAAAGGAGGTTTGGGGAAATTCCCCAGCGATGGAGACGGAATCACTTCACTCATGGTTTCAGGAGGATCCTGACAAGAGGGCCAAATGGATTCTGTGTGTTCAACAGAGTTGTCCTTCTCAGACACTGAATTTAGGGATTTGGTGTGTTCACAACTCAAGCACTCCTGAGAATCTGTTTTACTTAGAAACACATTTCCTCTTAAACATTCACAGCTTGATGATGATGAAGTGGTGTCTTGATTAGCCAGTCTGATATCTATCCTTGCTGAATTAGAGAAACAACTCTGTTCTGTAATCCCAGCGTCAAACAGTGGTGAAAATGATGATTCCTCTGGTATAGGTTTCCTATCCTCACTCAGTAATACGGTGTCATCTGAGGCATCCTTGTAGGCAGTTATACTTTCTTCCTCCCTGGTGTAGGTGCTCTGGAGGTCTCCGACTGAAGGTCGTGCTATGTCTGCAGCTGCTGTGGCTGATGATACTTCCTCTGGAGTGGCCAAGCTCAGAGAGTCAGCAGAAGGTTGGCACGGCTGAGCCCTGAAGGGTGACTGCAGTTGGATAAAAAGGAAGGAAGTCTTGACCTGATGATGATCTCCCATTTCCTTAATGGGAGTGTGGTCTCTTGGTGCAATGGGGAGGGAGCAGAAGCACACAGGTTTCCCAGACTAACCTAGGAGGTTACTGCTGGCCTGGAAACACAAAAATACACACAGGCCTTCAAGGATCTTCAGAGATTATTTGTCTTGAATCTTTTGGGGTGCAAAATCTGGACAGAAATACTAAATGTATTTTTGAGTTCGAGCTCTCTTTCTGTCAGTGGAAATGTGTTTTCACTTCAGACCACTCACAATCCGAAGCAATCGTACGTAAACTTCAGCCAAACAAATTCTGCAAACCTCACAGATTCCAGTTTCAGCCAATGTTTAGTAAGTTACATAAATCTCTAACGTCTACACAGATTTGTGTTGCACACTCAAGTTTGCAAAAAACATTAAAACCTGTCCATCTCAATAAACAGCAAGCAATTACACAAAAGTAAGCGAAAGGTCTTTTAACAAGCATGGAGAGAATCTCTCAATAGCCAGAGTGGTTTGGTAATGGTAATAAATTGTAATAAGTATAAGTAATGGTAATTATGGTAATAAATATCACCGTCATGAAGCATTCCTCAGGGGTTGGTTATGTGTTCTTAGGCACTTACAGGAGATCTACTTTAACAGGGGAACACTATTGAAAGAAGCGAAGATTTCTCATCAGGGACTAACTTAAAGACGCTTATAAGACAACCGTTTTTCTTTTTTATAGAAATGACCTTAATTAGCAAATTATCCAGCCATTTGCTGATTTTAAATCCCTCCAGACATTATTAGCGACAACTTATAAAAAAAAAATAGAGACTATAAGTGTTTAAATTCAGCAGCAATCTGAAGACAAACGCTCAGGAGGCATCACTTTTAAATTACTAGTGAGGTCTGAAGTCCAATCTTTGCTCAGATATGATGTCCATCATTATCATCCCGAACCTTGCTGCATCTCCAAAGCGACACTGTGTACAAGTGTGCAAGGATGTTCAATTGCATAACTGTACCTATGAATTAGAGTAACAAATGAGTATGGGTAGATAAAAGGAATAAAGGATGAATAATGAACTATGATTTAAGTAATATGCTTTAGATGAATGTATTGTGAAATATACTGTAAACAACATCTCAGTCCTGAAGCTGTAGTCTGTAAGAAAAGACTACCGTGGGACTGATTCTCTCTGCTGCTTCCTGACTTTAAAAAAAGTGACATCCAGAGTATTATAGAGTATATTATAGTGTTTCTGTAAACGGAAATCAATAGATACAGTCAATGTTTATAGATCTGCCAAGAAGTAACACTTTATATGCATCATGTAAGCCATGGACATGCAATCTTTGTTGTTTTAATTATGTGCTCAGAACTAATTTTGGGGGCAACTTCTTATTTGTCTTTTATATCTTTGGTATGTAGACAAACCTATACCTGCTCTCCCATTTGAGCACCATCAAGGGCACTGTAAAACAATATCTGTGATCTATTTTTATCTTAGCTATGAATGTTACACTGTAGTGGGTCAGCAAGTCCACTTAAAGCCATTGAGAGTTTGTTGAAGTAAATCAGCACCAACATGTATGGCAATGGACCAATGATAGTGACAATAAATAAAAGTTATTTCATAATATGAACTGACAAATGAGAAGGATTCTACAAATTTTGAATATTATGATTATAACAGATATTCTTCTCTTGATCCTCACCTCATTACTGAGACCGAAAAGCACCATGGAACTGATTCCCGAAGTCAAGAGGGTGTGCAAACATGCTGAACGACTGCATATCGACAGGCGTGTGCGAGGACTCCTAATGTCAACTCGCCTGGGGGCCGCTGTTATTGAAACCAAACACAGAGGAAATGATGTCATTTGAGGGGCTCCAAGGGAACCCTTTCTTTTTGGGGAGGATCTGCTTCAAGTTCTCTCGAAGACCAATGAAAATCACGCTGATGACGGCTTCAATGGCGATGAAAGCATTGTTTTGGCAAACTAGTGATGTGAGCAGGACAATCTTGAAACCGGCAAGAGAATACAGCAGGGTGAGCAGTTTCGAGCCGCTTCATTCGATCAAAGCGCGCCTGTGTTTAAGAAACAAAAAAAAGTACCTAATTTTAACAGAATATCAAGTTTATTTAGTGTCTAAAAGCCAACACTGACAAAAGCCACTAGGCAATTATTAATTGACTATTAATTTGTTATTAAACAGGCTTGAAGAGACAAGACAAAGCCAATAAGAGTTGAGACATGTCGAGCAGATCTGCACTCACATCTCTCACATCTCTCACATCTCTGCAATGCTGGTGGTAGATGCCGATAAAGCAGAGAACTTGTTGAGGCAGTGAGTGGGCACCAGAGTAAACATTTAAGAGAAAGAAAAGGAAGCATTGCACAATCCATGCCTACTGTAGTTTCCTCATCACAACAAAGACGAAACTACAG
This sequence comes from Hemibagrus guttatus, assembly GCA_033459395.1. Lineage (NCBI taxonomy): Eukaryota > Metazoa > Chordata > Actinopteri > Siluriformes > Bagridae > Hemibagrus > Hemibagrus guttatus. The sequence continues at coordinate 811,548 of JAUCMX010000015.1, read as the reverse complement.
CAGCCAGACAAGTATTATACTTGTAATTCTACATGCTAATTATTATCTGAGTTTCCAGTGAATGACATATTTTCTAGCTAATGAGTTTAATTAGGCTACTCATAAGCTATTTTGGTATTTGGGACACCAGCGGCACCATGTTATTTGGTATTTGGGACACCACCAGCCTTATATTAATTTACATCTATTTTCAATGATAAATATTTCATCATCTTAGAGACATACATTTGCAATTAAATTGAAAAGTCATACTGAGGTTTTGTTTTTTTCTCTTTTTATATTATTAGGCTGTTAAAATGTTAAAAATCCATCTGAGAGAACAAGACATTAAGCCATTTAGTACGCTAAGCGTTTAATGCAAAATATAAATGATAAGTTTTAGAAACACTAAACAACTCAGTTACAAAGAACAGGCCTATTTTAGATGTTAGACGAAACAGATATGATCGGGAACACAGAATATTATGGAAAAGATGGAAATTGTTCCAATGTGGGTGAGAGGCTAAAAGATTTTAAGAGGATGTTGATTCCTTAAGGCTCAGACGTTTGCTTCTGTTTTATGGATATTTAAATTTAACTAGATTAATAAATGAACTAGGTAATGTGCAGCTTAAGGCAGTTTATAGTTATTGTATTCCATATGGAAGCTATATATAGCTATTGGCATGAGCTTTCTTGTGTCTAATAGGGAATGCCAGTGATTCATGATGTAAAGTTTTTGAAGCTACATTACACTAGGCATAAACTATTTCTAAAAGACACACATACACACACACACACACACACACACACACAAGTCAAGTGAGTTAAGAAATTTGCTTATGAGCTAACTTTTCTTTAAAAAAATTAATTAAATTATTTTTTTTTTTTAAGTCAGTATCATCTTCCTAAAATGACATTGTTCGGACTTTCACACTATTACAAGATTATGTTTGTTTGTTTGTTTGTTTGTTTTTAAATGATTCCAGATTTTCGTGTAGAACTTCAAACTAAACCCTTTTACTTACTGTGTGTGAACAGTCCTGGCTCAGACTCCGGCATTTCTCCTGTACTGGTGTTGAGTCGTGTTGTGATTTAGTGTTCAGATGGATGCAGTGTTAAATCCCGCATTGTGATCATGTTCACTGCCACATTAGCTCGCCTCTTTTAACGTTGGAGCTCCGTTACATCTCCGTCTACACGCTCATTCACACGAGTTCACAAGCGCTGGACATGACGAACCGCTTTACTGAACCGACTCTTTTAAGCAGAGTCATTTCGGTGAATCGAACTACGCGTGTTTTGAATCGTTTGATTCACCACCTAGTGCAGCTATCAGAAATAGTGTGGGCTACAATTGTCAGCCTTATTATTATTATTATTATTATTATTATTATTATTATTATTATTATTAATTCAATTTAATTTATTTGTATATTGTTTACTTTATATGTATTTGTATTTATTTTTAACAATGGACATTGTCTCAAAGCAGCTTTACAGAATTATAGAAACAGAGATGGAAAAAAATTAAAGTTACTATTTTATCCCTATTATTATTATTATTATTATTATTATTATTATTATTATTAAATAGTAGTAGAAGTAGTATTAGTAGTAGTAGTAGTAGTAATAATAATAATAATAATAATAATAATAATAATAATAATAATCTAAACATTTGGATTTGTTTTACACAAATTTAAACGAATCGTTCAAACAAGAACCGATTCCTATTTGACTCACCCACCATTGGTGTTTTTACGGTTCATTCATCCCAGTAAAAACATTTCAGCATGCAGTGAGTGAGCAAGAGGAATAAAGGCAGTACAAAAAAAAAACGATGAGTAGGTTTGCTTACTACAACTTGGCAAAGAATCTGCTGAAGTAGGAGAATAAAAAGAATAATAAAAAAGCCCACTGTGGTGTAGAACACATTACAATTCAGACTACGTGTACCTCAGGCTATAAAAGTACATTTCATTCATATTTTATCTTACAAACTTGTCCTTAAATTTCCTTGCATCACTGGAGCGTATGATGAATGTAAGCCTTTGTGTCTATACTTTATTACAAAGCTGACTTTACTGCTAACTTATTAACATTTTACGAAGCATTGGACACTATACTGTGAGGCCTGTTTGCAGTGACAGTTTTTTCTCATTTACCTCCTTTCATCCTGGAAGTGTGCACTTGTGTTAGTCTATGACAATGTGTGGATTGTTCTCAAAGGAAATGAGAGTTTGGTCTTTATGAAGTGCCTTTGCACTGGTCCAGCAGAGTACTTCTGCGTTCAAAAAGGCATAGAGCTACCTTGTGCACCAAATGGCTTGAGTAGTATCTAGCCAAAGCAATAAGCTGAGATTTTTCCACTGGAGACAAACGATTAGGAAAAGTTCGACTGGTTGCGGGTTAATTGTTAAAGCCAGCTGGCTGTTTAATCTGGCACAGGATTGTGTACACAGCATAGGTCATTGATCAGTCTGCAGTCTGCAAAAATCAGAACACTGCCAATATTTCTCTCCATCTTTATATTTGAAGCTCATGTCAATAGGTTAATTGTCATGCAGCCGTTGCAATGAAGCTCGAATGATTCATAATGTCATACCATTTGGAGTCTCGACGCAGCTTATTACATAGTTGGTTTATTAATCTGGATTTTGCACTCATAAAACTAAAGGAAACTTCTGACCCTTGAGGAATCAACATCCACTTAAAATCTCTCAACCTCTCACCCAGGTTGGACCAATTAGAAAAGAATTTGTTCCTGCGTTTCCACAGAAACATTTTGCTCACACCGGCAGGTCTTGCTGGTTCTGGTTAGTGAGTCTTTACATGTGTGCACAGCTTTCTGGAAAAAAATAAATACCTGTCAAAGAGACAATACACTCCAAAAGCTACGTATAAAACATATGCTTTAATGCTGGAGAATCGCACTGAGAGGTTTTATATCTTGGTGGGCATCAAATTTCTCTCACAAGATTATGAATTTCAAACTATTTGATCTTGTGGGGATGTTTGGTTGGTCCCCATGAGGGAAAAAAGCTATAAAAGAAGTAAAAGGTTTCCTTCTTATTACTGAGGTTAAGGTTAGGGTTAGGTGCAGGCATAGCATTAAATAGCTGAATTAAAGAAAGGTGTGTGTGTGTTAAAAAGAAAGATGAAGAATATTGAATCTGCTAGTCTTTTCATAAATTACATGTCAACACACACTGTGTAAATATTTTTTTTTTTTTTTTTTTTTTTTTATACTTACAGTATAATTTAAAAAGCCTGAATAAAATGTCAGCTATACAGGACACAACCATGCACAGACATTCGCAGAATCTTGTTCTGACCGGCCATAGACCTGACCAACTTATCCGAAATAGAAAAGAGGACATTCTAATTTTCTATCAGTTCTAGAGATTTGAGGGCAGTGTTATTTTTGACTAAATAAGAAGAGAGAGAGAGAGAGAGAGAGAGAGAGAGAGAGAGAGAGAGAGAGAGAGAGAGAAAGAGAAATGCTTCAAGTGATTCATATTTAAAGGAGTGTCAGTACATCATGGGGTTTACTCAAAGTGCAGCATTTTCACTGGAACTGACATACTGTGTGCACAGAAAAGATGATTGTGCTGCAATAATATCATCACCCCAGAAACTTCCTCTTTGCAGAAATCCCCACGCAGAATAAATCCCTAGTCACGCTTTCACCCTGCCTTAGCGTATGATAGGTCAGTGTGCTTGCTTGTCAGGGCGAATTGGACTGATCTCTCTTTCCTCAGTTTCTTTATAAAATAATCATAGCTGGATGCTAAAGTCAGAGTAGAAAAGGCTAGTAATAGTAGGATTGTTTTATATTATTTGTTTAGCTGATGATAATACCATATCTGTCTAAATAGTTAAGGCTGTGCAAAAATATTAACCTGTTGAAGTCATAGGAACCATCAAGGGGTAATATAATTACAAAAGAATATGGTTGAAGAAGAAGAAGAATGATTGCAGGAAACTACACTATATTGCCAAATGTTTTGGGACGTCTGCCTTTACATGCACAGGAATGTAATATGGAGTTGTCTCGCCCTTTACAGCTATAACAGCTTCAACTCTTCTGGGAAGGCTTTCCACAAGGTTTAGGAGTGTGTTTATGGGAATTTTTGACCATTCCTCTAGATTCCTCTACATTTGTGAGGTCAGGCACTGATGTTGGACGAGAAGGCCTGTCTCACAGTCTCCGCTCTAATTCATCCCAAAGGTGTTCTATGGAGTTGAGGTCAGTGCTTTGTGCACTGGTGTGCAGTCATGTTGGAACAGGAAGGGGTCATCCCCAAACTGTTCCCACAAAGTTGGGAGCATGGAATTGTGCAAAATATCTTGGTATGCTGGAGGGTGTCCCAAAACTTTTGGCAATATAGTATATCTAGTGAGTAGATTCATTAACATTCATTTGTCTTCAGTAAGTGCTTTATTCTGGTCAGGGTTGTGGTAAATCCAGAGCCTATCCTGGGAACAGAAGTCCATTTTAGGGCAACATGCACACACACACTCATTCACATTAAGGTCACCAATCCACAGCCATGGTTTTGGGAGGTCGGAGGAAACTGGGGAACCCAGAGGAAATGTACAAAAAACAAGCCAGACTGTAACCTGAACTCAGGACTGAAGCAGGAACCATGGAGCTGTGAAGTTTACCCCCCCCCCCATCCCCCCCATCAAACCCCCCCCCCCCCAAAAAAAAAAAAAAAGAATGGAAAAATGGTGAATTTATGTACGGTGACAAAAAAAAGGAACAATTGATAAAAATTGCTCAATGTTTCAAATGTGATACATTCGATCACTTTAGCCACACTGATGGGCAGCGGAGGAGCCAGATGTTGGCTGTGGCCCTGAGGCCAACCTAATTACAGCACCGTGTGGGTTGGTGGCTGCGATCCAGTCAAAACAGAGGGGGGTCTGAAAGGGGCTTTGTTCAGCGCCTGTGCAGAGGCGGACCGTGTCTCCGAGCGAATTTGTCTCAAACATTACAGTCTGATATGAATGAAAAGATGCGTACCGGCATTAAATATGTGTCTTTTTTTTGTTAAGCTGGGATTTATAAGCATTCATGTGACATGAGTGTGTATTTAAGGTCAAAGTGGTTTTACTTCACTTTTATAATTTTCACAACTCTTTTAGTTTAAATGAATGGGAGCGTGGATGCCCTCAGCAGTGCAGGAAGTGAATGAGGTTTGGTTTGGGAAAGGAGTTTCTTAAAATATAAAGGGCATATGTATAAAGCAAACATGTCACTACACACATGTTAGAAATTCTTTTCTGTCATTTAAGCTCAATATTTTTATTATTCATTATTGTATTATAGTTATGTCATATAAGTCCATTATTTAAAAAGAGAGAAAAATCAATCACATATGTCATGCATATTCATTTTTATAATTAACATGTGATCTTCATTAATTTCATAATGAAATGCAATTGCGTGGGCATTTTTAGTTTTAAAACCTTTCGTTTTAAAAAGATCTTTCATCGTCATGTTGGTCTTTTTCTAACATTGTACCCATAACACCATTTAATTAATGTTAATAACCTTCCCGTGCTCATCACCTCGCTTGCTAGATCACTAACTACCCAAACTGAGCCACTGGTTTTTGCAGTTGTGTCGCAGAGCTGCATTACATTCTGGAAGTCCAACATTTACACCAGCATTTGGATTTCTCATTAATATGACTGAACATTTCTGGATCAGGACACAAGAGAAAAAAGAAGCTCTTGCTCTTTTGATTGAGGAGTTAAGACTGGAACCTGGTTGTTATCCCTTATATTAGAGGATTTTTCTTCTATTAAATGCTAGCAATAGTCCCCTGTGACTTCGACACACAATTGGAATCGTCTCACAGGAATAATTCACCAATAAATTAGCACCAGAATCACTAAGCATGTCCTAAATATATAAATATAAACATATATCATGTGTTTTAGGGTGAAGGTTTTCGTTAACAGCTAAACACTCAATTTCTTTTCAGAGCAACTCTGTTAACACAGTTAACACAAGCATCTGAAAGCACACATAAAACTTTTCTTTAAAAATCTGAGACTGGACCCTACTGGTCTAATCCTTTCTAATTAGTTTCTTCTATCAAAGCCAGAAAACTGCTGATTTTATTGTCTATTTTAGATACCAGAAACAGCAGCTTCCTGTGTCACTAAAGTCTCCCAGAACATAAACAGAGAACGTACGGACATGCACATGAGTGGTCAGGCGAACAGAGGCCCCATTTACTGTCCCTCAGAGAGAGAGAGAGAGAGAGAGAGAGAGAGAGAGAGAGAGAGAGAGAGAGAGAGAGAGAGAGAGGGGAGAGAGAGAGAGAGAGAGAGCATGACACACAGGAAAAGCTGTATCCTCCAGCCCTTGCTCCTCACATAGCAGAGCATTACACCACTAAGTTATGTCAATGGACTCGACCTTCCTCTCCAACTGCTTGACCCTGGCATTACCACACCCTAATGCTCTCTGATCCCAGACCACACTTGATAGAGCCGCTTGTTCTTATGTAAACACTGGAGATTACTGAGATGCTGAGACATAACAGAGAGCCATTTCAGGAAAGAACTGCAGCAAGCCAAAGGGAAAAAGTAAAAGATAAAGGTGACACATGAGCGTGTTTTTACAAGTCGCCAAGCTTTGTAGGAACGTGGCTGGAAAGTCCGTTTCTATAGGTACAGTACTAAGCATAAATGTTGATTTATTAAAGAAACATTGTTGTGAGATGGCATATGATGTTTTGAGACCACATTCGATGACTTGCACCTGCACAAAGAGTGAATCATAAACTCTCATCTAATGCTCTGCTTTGCATCCAAAATAAACTTGGCTCTAGGCATTTTGACATGGCTATGGGCTATCCGTTAGTTTTTTTGTATTTTAACTAACAACATTAAAGCCGTATCCAGTTTTCAAGTCAGTTTAAAGTAGGATATATAGAAAAAAAAACCAAAGGAGTGGAGCCAAATGCTTTTAAATCTGGATGGAGCCAGATAAATATTGAACATAACTAAAAATAGTGGGACATAAATCTAAAAAATGGCCTTTAAAAAGGACACTGTGAAAGGAGCTGCGTACAAATAAGGCTAGAATAAGTAATAAACCTCTCTTACACACACACACACACACACACACACACACACACACACACACACACAACAAATCATCAGCTAAGTGAATGGATCACAGTCTAGTGTCATATAATCTTACATAAAATGCTATTGCAGTGCTTTATTATATTTATGAGGAAAATATACGAGTCAAAAACTGAATCCAGCTCAATAAAGTGAATGCTTAAGCCCAGCTGTGAACAGTGTGCCGAGCACTCCGAATCGAAATGGATGACATCCACGATGAGGTCAGACTATCCGAAAGCACCTCCTGGATTACTCAATATCTGTACCAAGCCAGTAAGCTTGAAGAAACATCCAGCCCTATTTTCTTGTGAGTTACATTTGCACTATAAACTTCTAAAACCACTCGTCTCTTGGGCACAGCAGTGCACAAACCATCCCGGGTCACACCCCTGATACACCGACCACGATGAACCGAAGCTGCACAGAGATACGATCGTGCAGTCACATAAACACGAGCAAATTATAGAGCTCCATTCCAGCACAGAGCAGGAAATAATTATTGCCTTTGAGTTAATGCACAGTATCATTCTGAACTCCGGGTTTTGTACACAAACAGCAAATTAACAAGACAAGCCCGAGGATCCTTTTTCTCAACTGAGCGAGTGGAGTGTCTGTAAGATTGGCCAAAAGATACAGAAAATTAATGCAGAGACAGTAATGTGTTTGTGTTTCTCATGAGAGATTAAAAAATGTGCGGAGATCTGGGAAAACCCTTCACATGGTCACATTTTGACCTTTTCTACTATCCACATAGTTCTAAAAATCTCCTGAATCTTCAGATGCATCACATCTCAATTACAGAAAGTGTCGCTACCCCCAAAAAGTGAAAAAGGGACAGAGAGTCCCAGTTAAAAATAATGGATTCCAGTTCCACTGAAAGGCCTCTCTGAGTGAGGTTAATCTGATATGAGTGCACCAGCAGTAGTGACTCTGGTAGTGGTTAAGGTTCAGATTGTTGGGGGTTCAAGCTGCCACCGCTGGGACCTCTTTGGGCTGTTTGGGGTCACCACAGCAGATCATCTTGTCCGCATATTTTGATTTGGCAAAGCTTTTATGCCGGCTGCCCTTCCTGATGCAACCCTTCCATTTTATCCAGGCTCAACGGACCCCTCAGTTGGCCCCTCAGTAGCTGGATTAGCTCCCTGCCCTGGAATCAAACCCAGGCCACAGCAAGGAGAGCATGAGATCCTGCTGCTGGACCACCAGGGGATACTGCTGTGACCTTTAACGTGGACTTTACCCCAGTCTGCTCCAGGGTGCTATATCATGGCTGACCTTAGGTTTGTAACAAGCTCAGATTTGTTAAGGAAAAGAATTTCATTGTACTGTAGTGTACATGTGACAAATAAACACTCTCTGTTGCTCCGTTCAGTGATAGATAAAAATAGTTAATATAAAAGAAATGTAAGAAAAGCTGGGTACAAATGAAAGTAGCACTAGGTGCTTCGCTGTACAGTGGTCAGTAAGTGCACAATGTAATAACAATGATGTTATGTGATTTATATAATCACTGTCCAGTAAAAACATCTCTTAATTTTTTACTAGACTCATTTTGGGCCACAAAAACAGACATCTTGTGCAAATGTCCAAAAGAGAAAGAAGTGTCCTTTATGGTGCCCGGTGCACCGCTTTATTCTCCCTGTTAAGAAACCAACACAAAGCCACTTTTGGAACAAATTATTAAAGACTGTTTGGGTTTCTGGACAAGTTCCATGGCTTAATTAGTTAGCCAGTATACACCGTTTTATTGTGTAGAATATAAAACTTACATTAAAATACCTCATCTGTACGCTCTTCTTGGCCATCATGCCAGTAATAATCATCTCTAATCAGACAGAGAGGGAAAACCATTAGAATACGCACAGTTAAAGAGAGACAATGAAAATTTGATAGGGAAATTGGAGTCATGAAGTGATTTTAAAGCACTGTTTACCAACGGCTGAGTCATCAAGCCCCTCAAGTCAGAGTCCGCAACGTGCAAACAAGAGGGACCCGGGGGTACAAAGGTAGGACAAAAAGTTCTGGGGAAAAAACAACAACCTGAGGACATTTCTTGCTTTAACTGAATACTAATGACTGCTAAATCTGGCAAAGGAAATGTGGGTGTGTAGTAATGATGTCACTTTTAGCTCTTAGCTTTTTACACTTAGTCACTGATCATGCTTGAATAAATACAAAATCATAAAATCATTAAAAAAAAAGGCCATTTCTAGTTTGGGCTTCAGTGATTAAAACCATGCATTTCTAAGCTGCAGAAACTGGATGTCAGATGATTTCCTTCAATTTGTCAGGTTTTTCTGTGAATGTAGAATACAAGCGCCACCTAGTGCACATCACCAACGAGACCTCAGGGATGGACCTCAGGGATGGACCTCAGGGATGGACCTCAGGGATGGACTACAGGGCTGGACTACAAGGATGGGCTAGAGGAATGTTCCGCCTGCATCACAGATATTCCTGTTTTTCTGGATTTTCAAAAATAAGGAAACAGGAAGTGTAAAATACATGCTGAAGGTCTCACACACACACACACACACACACACACACACCTGAAACTCCCCAAACCGCACTGCAGAACAGACATCATCACTGGACTATTTGTTTCCTGAGTTGTGTTACAGGAATTTGTGCGGTGTCATTCAAATAACTTCCGTTCAGTAGCTGTGTTCTTTGGAATGCTGAAATGTACAAACACTCAACTCAATCTAACAGGACTGTGCAACAACAAACACCTTTCAGTCACATGTTCCAATATTTTTGCTCGCCTAAACATGGGGTGGTCTGATACAAAATGTGCTGTATGTCATTTAACACATCTATATATAATATACCAGGAGATAAAAGCTGAAATTATGAACTCTTTTATAGTATCATCCTTTGATCTTGAACCGTCTTCAGTTTTCCATTGGCCTTGCTGTTCCGATACTTTTGGAGGGGGGTGAATATGATAAATACAATTACTTTTAAATTCTTAGTTAAATATGTTGGGGGATTTTTAATGTCTTTGTGGCTTTTTTGTGTCCCAAAAATATAAAGAAACTTGACAAACTGAAACTTTCTAGGTATTTGATGAAAACTGACCCTGAGAGTTTAGATTCAGGTGAAGGGATCTTTATCAATTCATCTGTAGGGGGCGCTGTGCTCGTGTCTGAGTCCACAGGTACAACCATGACATGGGTATTTAGATGTGGGTGGAAACTTCTCTCTGACGAACTGAACAAACCTTCAGGCGACTCTCACAGTGTTTAAAATACACTCGAGTTGCTCAAACATTGAATCATTTCATATTTTGGAAGACACTGGGTGACTAGACAAGATCTTCAGGCTGATGATCAGGACTGCTGTGTGGAACTTCATGATTTACTATGCATTCAGTTAGGTAAGTGTGTGTGTATGTGTGTGTGTGCGTGTGTGTGTGTGTGTGTGTTTAAGGTTGTTTGAGTAATTTTTTATTTGTACCCTTCAATATGTTGTTATATGTTGTTGTTAATGTTCTTCTTCTTCTTATTATTATTATTATTATTATTATTATTATTATTATTATTATTATTATTATTATTATTATTATTATAAATAAATAAAAATTAAAGGGCAGGACAATATTATTGAAATCAAATTAAAATTAGTTTAATGGAATATTTGTTTTAAAAAAATAGAAAGAAAGAAAGAAAGAAAGAAAGAAAGAAAGAAAGAAAGAAAGAAAGAAAGAGTGTTGCACAGTCCATGTTTTAGTCCTGAGCTGTGATTACTGTATATGTGCAGTTTCATATGTTTCATATGCTCCCTGGGTTTCCTCCAGATTTTCTAGTTTCCTCCAATCTCCCAAAAACATGCCAGTGAGGTGAACAGCCTACAGTTTCCAATTATGAAGATCCTGATGAGATTACTGACATATCCAAAACAAAACTGTAATATTCAGTAATATCCACTGAATTGAAACGGGTTGAACTCTCAGTGTGTGTATTCCCACCTCACACCATTTTTAGGCTAGGCTCAGGTGAAGGTGAACTAGGTGGAGCAGATCATTAAAGTTGATGTGGAAGTTCATAACCATTGTTCTGTATTTTCTTTGTTTGTTTTGTATTATTTTTACCTGTGTGTCTTTTGGAGGGTTTTGTTCCTAATTAAAAGCTCACCACACTTTTCTCATGTTCACTGGAATGAGGAAGTAGCCTGCAGATAAGACTTGAATCCAGCAGGAGAGTCTGACTGTGCAGGTGAAACAGAGCTGGTGTGTGTGTGTGTGTGTGTGTGTGTGTGTGTGTGTGTGTGTGTGTGTGTGTGTGTGTGTAGTCTACTACAAGCAGCAGGTCTATGTGTCTTACTTTCTAACATTATCATAGCTTATAGTGTTCAGTTTTTTTTATTGATGCAGTTGTTCGGGACATTACACTGAGGAAACAGTGGTTCACTGCTGAAGCTTTGGCCTGCGCCTCTGAATTTCTTTGGATTTTGGGACTGTACACATGAAGAAGATTTCTTCCTAAGAAGAAGGATACAGGACGATAACCATGCTGCAGCAGATTCTCAAAGACATGTACATCGAGCCAGAGCTGCTCGCCGAGCTGAATGAAGAGCAGAAGCAGGTTCTCTTCTTTAAAATGAGAGAAGAACAGATCCGCAGGTGGAAAGAGAGAGAAGCAAAGCTCGAGAAGGAGGAGGCTAAAACGGTGAAGCCCAAAAAAGGTACATTTGTGTTAGTATCAGATCTCTGCCAAAAGATTGAAAATAGTTCTGTTTTTTATTTTAATTTACAAAACGTTTTCAGCCTGAGACACACATGTCCGCATTCATCCCGACTCTGATAGAACCTGTTGAGATAAGAGACTTATTCTAACAATTCAGAACTGAAATATTCACAGAACTGAAGTCATAGTTCAGCATTGTGCTGTTTCAGGTATGTGGACTGTAGGTCACAGGACATTGAAAAACATTGAGTTGGAGCTCATTTATAATGCAAGTCTAATATATTATACTTTATACTACAGTGCTTTGAATTCTTAAATCTGATTGGTCACTAACTTGAAATCTAATGGCAGGTTTTATGAATCACCGGCTAATTGCTGTGGTGAAAGAGGAATTGAACACTACAGGAGGTCTATTATAGAAATATAATAAACTTCATCATGATGACAATAAATAACTTAATGATTTCTCTATAACAGCTTTCTCCTATTAATTTTTTTTTAACAAATTGTAACGCTAGATGTTGCGGTCAGTAAAAGTTTAGGCAAAAGCATTTTTTTTTGCTTTAGTTAAAGATGCTTGGAAGCTGTAAATCATCATAATCCTTACAGAGATGGTATAGGATGATGCGCATAGCAACACGACCAAAATAACTCATTGTAAACACTAAAGAGCTTCACCTTCATTTCATCTGATCATGCTTGTGTACAACAGAAACCCAAGGAAATGTTTAATATCTGTAACTGCTTATTACTGTACTTCTCCTGTGTTGAACAGATAGATTAATCTCAGTACAGGGAAACATGTTGTAATGTTCATCTGTGTTAATCACACATAAGTTAGAGAAGTGTGTAAAAGATGCTAGAATATTCCTCGTGTTTAATTTGTTTGGTCCCTCAGTGTCAGTGAAGACCGTATCGTGGATGAAGGCGTCGGACAATGACGTGTGGGTGTGGGTGATGGGAGAACATCCTGATGATAAAACTTATGACCAAATCTGTGATGAGATCATGGCTGAAAGGGCGGCACTGCAGGCCCAGAAAGAGGCGGAGGAGCTCAGGTGTGTGTGTGTGTATTATTAAGCACTACATTTTCATTCCATACACTGGAACCGACTGGAATTTCCCATTTCACTTGCTTCCAGGCACAGGATGAACCATTTACCTGTTAGAGGAAAGTTCCAGTACAAATGGTTTATCAACAAAGTATAAAGTTTTTGCATCATTCACAGGCTGACATTTTAGATAAATCATCATTCTTCCTATAAATACGATGTCCTTTACTGCTAGACCTTTACTGCTGGGTATTGAGTGTTGTATAATGTACCAAGATAAAAGGATTAATCATATCTATACCACTATATGGATTAATATTGTATTATAATGATATGAATTCACTAAATGTAGCTATGACACTATCAATTATTCCTGCACTCATTATTACATTCGTAAGTCACTTCTTAAAGCTGCAGTGCTGCAAACGCCTCCCAAAACCCTGCACACAAACCTCTGTTATCTTATCTGGATAAGATTTCAGATTTTCTGCCTGTATAGAGGTGAACTCTACCTCCAGCTCTCACATGACTTTCTATGGAGGTGCAGGTTAGTGATTAATCGTCCTTGTAAGATTTCCTTAATTCTCTTTAGTTAAACATTTCTCCAGCCTAATCGCAGGATAATGACACAGGACACACCCTGTAGAGGACATGTTCAGGAGCTACAGTTTGCTCTGGACTCCACTTTTTAACTCGCAACCAATTTCTACAAATTCTATTATTCATTTCTTATAAATGTACTCACATTCTCACCTATGTAGTTTATGCCTTTTTTTTTTTTTTTGGAAAGAATGAGCCTTTTTTGCTTTATATTGACCAATCAGCCTTAATATTAAAGCCACTGCAGGTGAAGTGAATAATATTGATTCCAATGGCACCTGTGAAGAGGTGCAATAAATTAGGCAGCAAGTGAAAGATCAGTTCTCAAAGCTGATGTGATGAAACAAGGAAAAATTGGCATGTGTAAAGATCTGAGTGACTTTGACAAGGGTCAGGTGGTGATGGCTAGACGACTGGGTTAGAGCTTCTCCAAAACAGCAGCTCTTTGGAGATGTTGTCGCTACACAGTGGTTAATACCTAACAAGGCAGTCCAAGAAAACCTGATGAACCAGGGACAGGGTCACGGCTACTCAGGGCTCACTGATGCATGTGGAGATTTTTTGTGCATGCTGAGATGCATTTCTGCTCACCATGGTTTTAAAAAGTGATTATTTGTGTTACTCTATCCTTCCTGGCAGCTTGAACCATTATGTCCATTATCCTCTAATCATTCTCATTAACAAATCATCTCCACACACAGAGAACTGTCATAGGATGTTTTTTGTTTTCCGCACCATTCCGTGTAAACACTAGAGTCTGTTTTGTGTGAAAATCCCAGAAGGTCAGCAGTTTCTGAAATGCTCAAACCAGCCCATCAGGTACCAGCATCCATGTCATGGTTAAAGTTACATCACTCTGATGTTTGATGTGAATATATTACCTGAAGCTCTTTACCTGTATCTGCATGATTTCTCTTTGTGTGTGTGTGTGTGTGTGTGTGTGTGTGTGTGTGTGTGTGTGTGTGTGTGTGTGTGGCTTTGTGCTGCTGCTACATGATTAGAATACTGCATGAATGTGCAGGTGTACAAATAAAGTGTACTAATAAAGTGGACAGTGAATGTAGCTTAAGAGAGAAAACAGAAGAAAATTCACTTCATCTAGATGAATACAGAGAGAATTCATTCATGCTTTAAAACAAATAAATTCTTTCTTTGGAAGATTAACCTCGTGCTGACAATAAAAGCCCTGCGAGACATGAAAGCCCACAAAAAGTCTTTTATTTTCAGTGTGTGCATACAGTAATGGTTTGTGTTTACTCGCTCTTGTAAGATATTATTACAGGCATTCCACAGTGACTGTGTTGGAATGTTGACTCAGGTGTTGTGATCGTGTGCAGGGTCAAGAAAGAAGCTGAACTGGAGAAACGTTTCTCTGGGTTGTATATGGAGAAGGAGGAAGCTGCCAGGCAGGAAGAAGCCCGAAAGGCAGCTGCCTTAGAGAAGAGCCAACAGGATGACTTGAAGGTATTGTGAGTCATTATGTCAAATCTATATTAAGTTTAGGCTTTCACACCTTAAAGTGGTGTCTCATGCTTAGTCCTGCTCCACCAGTTACTCCAGATTTGTAGTATGTCCAAAAATCAGGTTTGTTACAACAGTCAGTCATGAGCTTTAAAAAACAAAAACAAAAAAAAACACAGCAAGAAAATGTGAAATTGGAGATGCTAGAATGTGGGCTGAATCTGATTCCACACCAAAGAGAACCAGTGCTACTGTATTTCTAAATAAAATATGCTGAATGTGAGACTATGGGTGAGAAGAACAGTCAGTTTTCACTCCTGTCTCTGGTCCAAAATGCAGCTGCTAAGCTTCTGATGTTCCAGTTTTATGGCTGCAAGCTGTCCCCTGAAGATGCCAGGAGGTGTTCCTACTGCTGGTTGCTATAGTCATAATGTTTCTCAGTGGGTGGTGCAGCTAGCATTCCACTTGACAACAAATCAGTTTTCTTAGCACTAAAGTGAATCTTCTGCAGGAAGATTTAGCTTTTGTATTTTGATACATCATCATATGAGATGAAGGCGAAGTAGTTTGAGGTCTTCACACGCTCATGTACTCTCTACTATCTTCACTCTCATTGGTCGTCGCTGCAGAAACTAGCTCCACATTTGCATTTTCTCAACTTTATTGTGTACCTGGACACACCCCCATCTAGTTGCCAAAGGTTGTTTTTCACAACCTCATATCACAACAAATCACCAGCTCACGTTGAAAATGAATAACCAAGCTGGTCGCTTGGTTGCTGTGTGTCACCTTCCTTAAACCTTCTCCACTAGTTACCTGTGAAATTAAAGTTCGAGTACTTGTTTCTGAAGCTGCCTCATCTCCAACCTCCTGTGTCTTGTGTTCTGTCTAGAGCTTTTTCAAACCATCTCAGATGAGGTTTAAAGGCGCTCTCATGATGCTGTCCCAAGATTTCAGAATAACTCACTGGATTTTATAAAATTATCAAAACATACTCTATATTGCCAAATGTTTTAGGAAACACCCCTGTGAGCCAGGTCTTCTCGTCCAACATCAGTGCCTGACCTCACAAATGCACTTCTAGAGGAACGGTCAAAAATTCCCATAAACACACTCCTAAACCTTGTGGAAAGCCTTCCCAGAAGAGTTGAAGCTGTTATAGCTGCAAAGGGCGGGACAACTCCATATTACATTCATGTGCAGGTAAAGTCCCAGTTTTGGCCTGGCTCGCAGTCTCCGCTCTAATTCGTCCCAAAGGTGTTCTATGGGGTTGAGGTCAGGACTCTGTGCAGGACAGTCAAGTTCCTCCACACCAAACTCGCTCATCCATGTCTTTACGGACCTTGCTTTGGTCACTGGTGTGCAGTCATGTTGGAACAGGAAGGGGTCATCCCCAAACTGTTCCCACAAAGCTGGGAGCATGAAATTGTCCAAAATGTCTTGGTATGCTGAAGCATTAAGAGTTCCTTTCACTGGAACTACGGGGCCGAGCCCAACCCCTGACAAACAACATCTGAATTCAATGATCTGGAGGGGTGTCCCAAAACTTTTGGCAATATAGTGTACCTACTCTTGGTAGTTCTTATACTTTATTGTCCTTTATTATTTAAAGTACTGTATTTCTTATTTGTGTTCAGAGGCGGGAGGAAGAGGAAAGACAAAAAGCTGAGGAGGAGGTGAGGAGGCTGAAGGAGGAACGGGCACAGCAGATTTATATAAACCTGAAGAAAGTACAGAGACAACAGAAAAGCCAAGACAAAGAGGAGCAAGCCTGGCAAGATACATGTAAGAGAAGAGAAATTAAAACTATTTTATTCGCCTGAGAAAAAGAAAAAGTTTAAGTTCTGTATTAAAAATCAATTGTGCGTTGCGGCCTACAGTCAGAACAATTTCCCCACATGAAATAAAATTAGAATTTCAATTTAAAATGTTCAAATGTGTGTGTGTGTGTGTGTGTGTGTGTGTGTGTGTGTGTGTGTGTGTGTGTGTGTGTGTGTGTGTGTGTGTGTGTGTGTGTGTGTGCACGCATTCTAGTGCGTAAATCTAAAGCAGCTGACCAGCGGAGACGTTCTCTGGCCAAGCAGACGAGGGAGGATCACTGCAGGCGTTCTGTAAAAGCACTGGAGAGAGGTCGAGTGGCAGCTATGACCAAAGCGTTTGGAGAAGAGAAACCATCTTCTCCACCTAAACCCAAACCCAGAAACTTCACTCTCGCTTGTGAGCCTCTTCACAGGTCTGTAGGCATCACAGCAGGTTTTGTAGCAGAAAACAACTTTGAGTACTGATAAAATCAAACCAAGCAGCACTGAAGCCTCTTTATATTTAACCACTAACACTTCTTCCTGTTCTGAATAACAGGAGGGCCGGTACACGTCGTTCACTGTCATCGTCCAACCAGAAGGATATCATCCGCTGGTTCAAAGAGGAACAGTTGCCCCTCAGAGTTTGTTTCCAAGACAATGAGAGCTGCATCGCTCCCTGGTTCCACGGTAAATGCACATTCTGCATGGTATGGAATGTGTAATACAGATTAGACTGAAGGCACGACACAGCGTACATGCACCAGTGGTACTTATGGTCCAGTGATTTACTTTAATGAAGTTTCTTTACATTAATATTCCTCTAATATAAGAGAATGTCACTACTGGTCTGTCTTATTTAATACATCAGTACAGTAGGAGTATAGTGCACATGTAATTAGTAAAATAACTCCTGATTTATTTCCTATAACAGCATGCTCTGTTGAGTTTTATTCCTCTTATACTACGGCAATTTCCAGGATAACAGCAGTAGGGGCATTGGTGGCTCAGTGGTAGGTTTCTCGCCTATCATGCGGAAGGCCCGGGTTCGATTCCCAGCCACTGGATGCAGTGCTGGTCCCAAGCCCGGAAAAATGGGAGGGTTGCGTCAGGAAGGGCATCCGGCATAAAACATTTGCCAAGTTGTTGTGCGGACCGGTTGGTCCGCTGTGGCGACCCTGAACAGGGAGCAGCCGAAAGCAACTTTTCTCCCACTATAACAGCAGTAAAACAATCATTCTCGCCCCAGCCTCTCTATTTTACTGTTCATTGATTGTTCATTAGAGATTGTTGTTAGCATGATA
Organism: Hemibagrus guttatus; assembly: GCA_033459395.1. Lineage (NCBI taxonomy): Eukaryota > Metazoa > Chordata > Actinopteri > Siluriformes > Bagridae > Hemibagrus > Hemibagrus guttatus. The sequence continues at coordinate 793,510 of JAUCMX010000015.1, read as the reverse complement.
TCTCAAAAAGAAAAGAAGTGGTTGAATGTTTGTAGGACTTATACAAAAATATCAATGAAACCATCAGATGAACTGATTATATTTTGGAATTGATCCAAACAGGTCAAGGTGACAGCAAGGTCAAATGTTAGATATGATCGTTAGTATATTACTCAAGAAAAGCAGACTAGTGAACTGAGCCGAGCGTCTCGTCTTTTCCTCCAGGTATAATCTCGTGTCAGGAGGCTGAGGATCTGCTGAGCGAGGGCGGCCCTGGAAGTTTCCTGGTCCGTGTTAGTGAAAGGATCTTCGGATATGTTCTGTCTTACAAAAGCCCAGACGAATTCAAGCACTTCCTCATTGATGCTACAGACAACTGCTACATGCTGCTAGGAGACCAGATCAAGTTCACGTCTCTGGGAGAGCTGGTGGAGTATCATAAGGTAATAACGTTATTATGACACAATATTAGGCAGGTGGTCATAATGTTTTGCCTGGTCAGTGTATATAATACATACATTTTTTACTTATGTAGTGGGTTTAAGACCGTAATAATTTCTCGGGTCAGTGTAACCTAAACAGTACCAAAGGGTCCATAAAACAATATGCTCTTATCACACTGGGTCAATTTTAATATTTAATGGTTAGTTTGCAGATGTGTCACTGGGGAATTTCAGTATCGTTAAAATATATCAATTAAATGCTCTTGAAGGGCAGCTGAATGCTCAGTTCTGGTCAGAAAGTCAGGAACTTGTGACAGAGGCTCCATATAAACAGAAAATGTGGAGATGTTTAATCTTCAAAGTTGTGCGTTTGTCTTATTAACATTAGGAGAGAGATAAAAGAAAAGTTGGAGATGGAGGGATTGTTTATCGCTGCTATTAATGTAAAAATATAAACGTGTTTCCTGGATGTTTCATAACTTTAAATGTAATGATAACAGATAAAAGTTGTTTGAAAAAAATTTGAATAAATAAATCGTTAGTTTTTAGCAAATTGCTGTGATGTAAGAGAAATAAAACAATCAATACATGGCCTTAATATAGTTAAACATACTCTACACAACACAACACAATCACTTTTCCTGGTTCTGCTTTCAGGAAGAGCCCGTAACACCCTCTGGAGGCGAGCTGCTGCTGCATGTGTGTGGACAGAAACCTGGCACTCTGGATTACGCCGATCTCTTCACCTGAAGCTCTGTAGCTCAGTGAGCCGTGGTGCAGGACAGCTAAATGCACATCCAGGCTCCAGAGTGTTGTGAAAACTACAAGCATCGAGGGTTGTGTAATGAACAAGCCGGAAGTGTGCGGTTACGCTGCAGTTCACTGTACACAGGCTCCAGTTACAGCTATGCAACCATCCTCTAATGAAGAAATGTCCATGCAAAAAATTCACTTCTGCTCAGAAGCCGTGTCAGATATGAAGGAACATTACGCACTTTTGATAACGTGGCTGCATTTTTAATTATTTCGAGACAGGATAAGCCGTGCCACTCATCTGGTATATGTGTTCAAGTAAGCTGCTATGCAATTTCATAATTTCATATATTTTATGGAGAGCAGTTTTCAAAAATTAAAAAAGTTTTCAAAAAAGTACTGATTTTTTTTTTCATTAAATGATATCACAGTATTCTGAGCAGATACTGTGATATATTTATATACATATATATGTTTTAATGAATTACAGATTTTAGGAACATTTTGTAATAAAATTGTAATGAATTAGGTTTTTTTTTTAACATTACTGTTTTGCTGGAAGTTTCTTCTCAAATCTGTATATTATGATACATACCCTATATTGCCAAAAGTTTTGGGACACCCCTCCAGATCACTGAATTCAGGTGTTGTTTGTCAGGGGTTGGGCTCGGCCCCGTAGTTCCAGTGAAAGGAACTCTTAATGCTTCAGCATACCAAGACATTTTGGACAATTTCATGCTCCCAGCTTTGTGGGAACAGTTTGGGGATGACCCCTTCCTGTTCCAACATGACTGCACACCAGTGACCAAAGCAAGCTCCATAAAGACATGGATGAGTGAGTTTGGTGTGGAGGAACTTGACTGACCTGCACAGAGTCCTGACCTCAACCCCATAGAACACCTTTGGGATGAATTGAGACTGCGAGACAATATAGTTTATATCATGTATCTTAGAGAATCATGATTAAATCAGTGCATCCGGAAATTATTCACAGCGCTTCACTTTCTCCACGTTATGTTACAGCGTTATTCCAAAATGAATTAAATTCATTATATTTCAAAATTCTACAAAAAATACCCAATAATGACAACATAAAAGCAGTTTGTTTGAAATCTTTGCAAATTTATTAAAAATAAAAAAACGAAAAAAATCCCATGTACATAAGTATTCACAGCCTTTTCTCAGTACTTTGTTGAAGCAGCTTTGGCACCAGTTACAAGTCTTTTTGAGTATGAGGCTACAAGCTTGGCACACCTATTTTTGGGCAGTTTCTCCCATTCTTCTCTGCAGCACCTCTTAAGCTCCATCAGGTTGAATGGGGAGCATCAGTTCACAGCCATTTTCAGATCTCTCCAGAGATCGGGTTCAAGTCTAGACTCTGGCTGGTCCACTCAAGGACATTCACAGAGTTGTCCCGTAGCCACTCCTTTGTTATCTTGGCTGTGTGCTTAGGGTCGTTGTCCTGTTGGAAGATTAACTGAGGTCCAGAGCGCTCTGGAGCAGGTCTTCATTAAGGATGTCTCTGTACATTGCTGCATTCATCTTTCCCTCCATCCTGACTAGTCTCCCAGTTCCTGCTGCTGAAAAACATCCCCACAGCATGATGCTGCCACCACCATGCTTCACTCTAGGGATGGTATTGGTCAGGTGATGAGCGGTGCCTGGTTTCCTCCAGACAAGACGCTTGCCATTCAGGCCAAAGAGTTCAATCTTTGTTTCCTCAGACCAGAGAATTTTGAGTCCTGCAGAATCCTTCAGGTGCTTTTTGGCAAACTCCAGGCGGGCAGTCATGTGCCTTTTACTGAGGAGTGGCTTCCATCTGACCACTCTACCATACAGGCCTGATTGGTGGAGTGCTGCAGAGATGGTTGTTCTTCTGAAAGGTTCTCCTCTCTCCACAGAGAAACGCTGCAGCTCTTTCACCATCAGGCTTTTTGTTACCTCCCTGACTAAGGTCCTTCTCCCCCGATCGCTCGATTTGGCTGGACGGCCCGCTCTAGGAAGAGTCCTGGTGGTTCCAAACTTCTTCCATTTATGGATGATGAAGGCCACTGTGCTCATTCAGACCTTCAATGCTGCAGAAATGTTTCTGTACCCTTCCCCAGATCTGTGCCTTTATACAATCCTGTCTCGGGTGTCTACACACAATGCCTTGGACTTCATGGCTTGGTTTGTGCTCTGACATGCACTGTTAACTGTGGGACCTCATAGAGACACGTGTGTGCCTTTCCAAATCATGTCCAATCAACTGAACTGACCACAGGTGGACTCCAATCAAGTTGTAGAAACATCTCAAGGATGATCAGTGGAAACAGGAAGCACCTGAGATCAATACTGAGTGTCATGGCAAAGGCTGTGAATACTTATGTACATGGGATTTTTTATTTTTAATAAATTTAGAAAGATTTCAAACAAACTTCTTTCACGTTGTCATTATGGGGTATTGTTTGTAAAATAATGAATTTAATCCATTTTGGAATAATGCTGAAACATAACGTGGAAAATGTGAAGCGCTGTGAATACTTTCCGGATGCACTGATTATATAACTGTCCAGCCTTTCTAGTTACAGATTCTCTTTGTCATTTACAACAAGGTTTTTATTTACTCTAACACTAATATTCTAAACTGGGCAAAGTAAAACATGACTACAACATGATCTAAAAGTTTTACACTTTATTAAAAATGCAAACAAGAGCGCTGAGATACGGCTTGTCAAAGAAAAAGTTCTAGTTTTCCAAGCTTCCAAATTTCCTCTGATGTGCAAATTAAACTCCGAAAGCGGGTAAAATGTCATCATCAAACATCTCTCCAGCTTGATATTTTTTAAAATACTGATGAATTTTACAAATCAAGTTAATCAGAGAAAGACATGAAAAATCCAGAGACTACAAAGATGACAGCTCAGGTCATTTATATCCCTTTATATCAGTAACCTTCAATAAATCACCATTAAATAACTCCACACTGCTATACATAATTCATTGTAGTAATAAAGCTTTATAGGTTAATACATATATCCATAAATATTGGCAAAAGTGTGTGATTATATAAACAGTCACCTGTTTTAAGGTGTTACATTAAAAACAAAATGAAGACCCACAAAACAGTGGCTTTAATATTCTCAACAACCTAACAAGTCATATTTTGTGACTCCTGCTGTGTAAAGAATAACAGCACTGAGTGTATGTCTGAAGTCTAAAGTCCTGTCTAAAGTCTAACAAAGTCAGAGACTCGTGTTGATTTGAAAGCATGTTCTACTTTTTAGTCCCTCTAGCATCCTGATGACTGGGAGCGGAGACATCTCAGACCTCTAAAACATTTTGTTATGGCCATCATTATGCTTAAATGGTATGTTTAACTGCTTATGTATTCATATAACCTTTATTTGTACAATTCGACAATCAAAAATCTGTTCATACGGAGTTGTTTGGTTATTGCCAAGGTAAGGGGTAACAAAAGGATTTTACAAGATCCTATTTACACACAAGGGAAGCAGGTCATAGTTAAAGGTTTGCAGCAAAAGAAAAACGAATAGCTGTACAATACATATAAACACACACACACACACATATAGATCAGCCATATCGTTGAAACACCCGCCTAATATTATGAAGATTCCACTTGTGCCTTCATCACGGCTCTTGTCCATCGAGGCTTGGACTCCAAAAGACCTCTGAAGGTGTGCTGTGGAATCCGGCACCAAGACGGTAGCAGCAGAAGTCCTGTAAATCGTGGGCGAGTTTGGACTTGTTTGTTCAGCACATCCCACAAATTCTCGAGTAGATTGAGATCTGGGGAATTTAGAGATTGAATCAGCACCTTGAACTTTCGGGTAATGTTCCTTAAACCATGTAGCAAACAATGTTTACAGTGTGGCAAGGCGTGAAATTAGAGAATAGCATTTCCATGAAGGAGTGTACATGGTCTGCAGCAATGTTTAGGTAGGTGGTACGTGTCAAAGTAGCATCCACATGATCCAAGGTTTCTTGACAGAACATAATCCAGAGTATAACACTGCCTCTGCCGGCTTGCCTTCTTCCCATAATGCATCCTGGTGCCAGCTCTTCCCCAGATAAGTGACGTACACACAGTCCACATGATGTAAATAAAAATATAATTCATCAGACAAGGCCATGTTCTTCCATAGCTCCACGATCCAGTTCTGATGCTCACATGTCCATTGTAGAAGCTTTCAACAGAGGACAGGGGACGGGTCAGCATGAGCACCGCAGCCCCATTACATGCACTCAGTGTTCTGAGACATTTCCATCATTCAGCATGAACTTTTTTCAACAAGTAACTTCAGTGGGATCAAACCATGTTGTGTAAGTTCATGAGTTTTTACATTGTATTGCTGCTACATGATATATCCTACAAAAAAGTGCAGCCAATCATGTGGCAGCAACACAATACAAAAATAAATAAAATCATGCAGATGCAGGTGAAGAGCTTCAGGTAAACATCAGCCTGAAGAAAAAGTGAGAGCTCTGTGACTTTAACCGTAGCATGGTGGTTGGTGCTGGTTTGAGTGTCTCAAACTGCTGATCTCTTGGGATTTTCACACATTATTTATTATTTGCAAAAATAATTGATTTTTAAAAGAATTTCTGTGTGTAATGATTGATTTTTTTTTTTTTTTGCTCGTTTTGATGAAAGGTGCCGAGAGCGGACCTGTGAATTACAAAACCTTAGTAAATAGTTTAGAGAAGCCGAGTGTACAAAAACAAGTACAAAAATAAAACCGTCAGTTTGTGACCTGGACATTGGGTTCAGTTCACAGTTTGAAGATACCGTACAAATTTGCTTTAAAGAAGAAAAAAACCCCACTATAAAACGAGATGGAATAGTGCAGCTGAAATTCAAGCGTCAACTCCACAAGAGTCACCTTCCTGTTAAACAGGACGTACAGATTAATACCGGTTCTAATCAAACAGTGCTCCTGTCTGTGGGATAATCCATCATGCCGGAATAATGATACTTAAACGGTTCCTGGCAGCTGTATTTTAACTTAATTTCAATTAAAAATAGATATTAAAATGATATTCTTTATACCACAGATCCTAACACAACCGTACCAATGGTCGATTTTCAGTCAGTAACATTTACTTACAACGGTGATTTTTTTCTGCTAAAGCAGCTCCATTTCTTTACTAAAATCATACAAGTGCCCGACTCAATTTCTTGTAAATGTATCGCGGGAAGTCCAATACCACCACCTAGTGCCACAACTAGAACTACAACCATGAGAACTCATGCCTGAGAACAATGTGTGGGTACTACATGAAAAATTGGGCCAGGAGGTTGGCCACTCCAAGCAGGATGAGGAAGATGTGGAAGCAAGCAGAGGGCCAGTGCAGTTCACCGCTACGTCTCAGAGCCTTCAGATGGACAGCTGAAGGGAAGACAAACACCAGAGCCAAACCACATGTTGCCCCAGAGTACCTACACACACACACATGCACACACACACACACACACACACACACGTTAGGAAATTTTACAACAGAGGTTAACATTATTTTATGATCCGTTACGCAGGTAGATTATTATCTTTGTTCTGGTTTTTTTTGTAAATTGAATAATTGAAACAGCTTGCTCTTATAGGGAAAATTATATTTTATATATATATATATATATATATATATATATATATATATATATATATATATATATATATATATATATATATATATATATATATATATATATATATATATATATATATATATATATATACACACACACACACACACACACACACATACTCAAAAAAATGATTTTCAGAATAACCTTTACCCTAAACATTAAACGGTGGTAATAATAATAATAAAACAATAATAATATCCAGAATCCATTTGCCATTTATTATTGTCATCTGGGATTACATGATATAATCTATCATCATCATCATCATACACCGACCAGGCATAACATTATGACCACCTACCTAATATTGTGTCGGTCCCCCTTTTGCTGCTAAAACAGTCCTGACCCGTCATGCACTGTGTGTTCTGACACCTTTCTATCAGAACCAACTTCAACAATTTGAGCAACAGTAGCTCGTCGGTAAACTTTTATTTTATAATAATACTGTTATACTGTTTTATTCTTACCTTATAATGGAGCCAATGTTGGGATAAAACCTGGCCATTAGGACCCCAACAGCCACAACCAAGACATTCAGCAGGAAGACATGGACAAAACTAATGATTAAAAAATAAATAAATAAAATTAGGACAGCATGTAATTAATCAAAAGACATTTCCCATGTATTGGACACTTATCATGATAACTAAACACATTTATGACTCTTTTACTGCTACTCCCAGTTCATTTCTACTACAGCCATTGATATTTACAGATATTCATTTCAGTTGTAATCCTGTCCAGTTGACCTGCACTGTCCTGTGTGTTTGTTTTATCTGCCTATTGTATTGTGTATTTAGTGCATCGTTTGCACTCGTCTCACACTGTTGCATATGTGCACTAGTCCCGCTGTATCTAAAAAAAATATTTAAAAAAAACATGCTTGACTTGAAATGTAAGGTATAATGACTGAATAGAAAAGTCACCGAATTAAAAAAACAAACACTTGTTGCATGTCGCTACCTGACAAGACTCAACAACACATCACTGCCATTCCTGAGCAGCGCTCCAGGCTATTTCCTGTTAAATTAACCTGCTTCTTCTTACAGGTTTCATAATATACTCCACTCTGCTCACAATCATGTGCATTCATGCTACTTTAACCTGTTTCATTTGGTTTTTTTTGTTTGTTGAATATGACCAAGATCAAATGGGGAATATATATATATATATAAAAAAAGTCATAAAAGTTTTTGAAACTTAACACAGAAGTTCCAAGTTTCAGTGCCATTAAGTGGGAAAAGGAGGGGGAAAATACAATGGAAATTGTTTGAAGAAAAATAATAGAAGTGTTAGTGTTGGCACGGCAATGTTCTCAAGAACTGTGAGAACATGTGTTGGTTTACTGGTGTTATAAACCACTCCCACTTTAAAGGCTATTTATATCTTACAGTGGTATAAACCTTGTCTGGTCACACACTTTATCCGAGCACACACACACACACACACACACACACACACATCTGTTTCTGTGTCCTGTGATAATGTAAACTATCAGTGAAATTCATTACAACACTGGGGGCTATATTTGTGAGTGCAGCAAAGTTGCTTAGAATTGCACAATTAGCTCAACATTCAGGAAGGACACTGATTTATTCACTGCTGTGGATACTGACCCAATGATATCAGTTAAAAAAGTTTTTACAGTGTGCTAGTTAAACGACTATTAGACGCTGAACTTTATGGAGGTCAATTCTATCTGCCTCCGAATCCACCATCTGTCCAATCTCATCATCCATTATATAAATCAGATAGTAATGACTACACGGTTATTATTCTTCTGTTTAATTGATCATTAAAAATCATTCTGTTAGATTGCACTTCATCACTAGACAGAGAGATGAGAGGAGAGAAGAGGGCAGACAGACCAAAAGGAGAGAGAGATTTTGGACAAAACAAAAGAGAGAGAGAGAGAGAGAGAGAGAGGAGAGAGAAAAAGAGAGAGAGAGAGAGAGAGAGAGAGAGAGAGAGAGAGAGGGAAACAGAGCAAGAGAAACAGAGCGAGAGAAAACAGACGAGAGAGAGAGACAGAGAGAGAGGCAGACTGAGACAGAGAGAGCAAGAGAGAGAGGCAGACTGAGACCGAGAGAGAAAAGAGAGAGACAGACAGACAGAGAGGAGACAGAGAGAGAAAAGAGGGATGAGAGAGAGAGAGAGAGGGAGAGAAAAAGGAAAAAACAGAGAGAGAGAAACAGACGAGCAGAGAGACAAAAGAGACAGAGAGAGCAGAGAGAGAGAGAGAGAGAGAGAGAGGCAGACTGACCGAGAGACAGAGAGGGAAAAAAAACAGAGAGAGAGAGAAGAGAGGGAGAGAGAAACAGAGCGAGAGAGACAGAGCGAGAGAGACAGACTGAGACAGAGAGAGTGAGAGAGAGAGAGAGAGGGGCAGACAGACCAAGAGAGAGACAGACAGACAGAGAGAGAGAGAGAGAGAGAGAGGCAGACTAGAGAGGGGGGGGGAGAGAGAGAGAGAGAGAGAGAGAGAGAGAGAGAGAGAGAGGCAGACTGAGACACAGAGAGAGAGGGAGAGAGAGAGAGAGAGAGAGAGAGAGAGAGAGAGAGAGAGAGGCAGACTGAGACACAAAAAAAAGAGAGAGAGAGAGAGAGAGAGAGAGAGAGAGAGAGAGAGAGAGAGAGAGAGAGACAGAGAAACAGAGAAACAGAGAGAGAGAAAGAGAGAGATCCACATGACATGAGCATGCTGCTATACAAAATAAAATGTCAAGCTTTAATGAGTGTTATAAATATTGTATATATTTTGCATTTGTACCTAGTTGGGAAATTTTTTGCCACTGCACACCAAACAAACACTAAATATAAATATAATTATTTAATGCACACTAAAGAGTGGTATGTTTACCTCATGTATGCCTTGGTCTCGAACCACAGGTATTCTCTCGTTTCTGTCATACACCTAGTTTGAAAATAACCTGAAGCTCACTGCTAACTGGTTATAGTAAACCTACATTACCGGACAATGTACCTGGGGTACTGATCACCAAAGAGATGGTTCATCAGCTGCACCCGAACCAGGTAACCCAGCAGCGGGTAGACGGTGGTCATTTGGAACAGCAAACAGGCTCGGGCCACAAACACCATAATATCACTGCTGGGAAAGTTATCCAGAAAATTCTGTAGCAAAACAAGGGGTCAAAGGTCAGCATGACAATCCATGGTTACATAACATGAACGAACCAGAAATAGACATGTGAAAGTCGAACCGCGCTTTACAGCTCCGACTGGACAAAGAGGAAATAAGGCTTACTGGTTCAATGCAGTCTTTAGACAGTGGTGGGGAAGGGAATGAAGCAAAGATCATAACTCCCACGTAGAGGTATGTTAGACCTACTAAAAGGTAAGCCAAGGACAAATCCCGTACCTGCAACCACAAAAAAAAACCAAAAAAACAATTCCTTCTCAATAAAGCATTTAATGACATAAAACTCAAACAGCTCATGTTACTTTTAGTTGTGTTGTTTAGTTGTGTAAAGGAGCGCTAGCAAATATGACCGGTAGGAATTTTCAAAAGGATCTCGCAAAATAGAAAATTACACAAACGATGGATTTGTTTTAGCACCTGGAGCAAACCTGCTGTGTGTGGCATTGGCATTGAGGAGCACGGCATTCACAAGGCCGGATTATATGAACAGTGATAGAAAGTGTGCATGGTTCCTTTGATAAGTAAGCAGATACAAACAATTATGTGCTGCAGAAGCTATTTTCATAAACGATCACTTCTATTTTAATAGGAACATGTGTACACCTGCTCATTCAGGAAAGGTTTCTGCCTGCAGAACTACTGCACGCTGGATGTTCACACCATTCTGTGTAAAGTGTGTTAACTGCTGTGTGAGAAAACCCTAGGTGATCACCTGAAATACTCAAACTTTCCCCATTGGCTGAATGGATAATTGCAGAAATGAGTAGATACACAGGTTGTTAATAAAGTATTCATGGACGGTCGATGGACGGTTCATGGACCTGCAAAGCACCGCGATGTGAGTGTAGGTTTTAATTCCAACCAAGCCACACCCGAGTCTATTGAAAGCCAAGAGTAACCGATTAAACAGGTTGGAATCAGGTGTTGCTTCTGCTTGATTGGTGTGAAAACCTGCACCCACACCGGCCCTTGGTGGATCAGACTGGACACCATTGATGTACATATAGAATAGCTATATGAAAAATTGTAATATAAGCTTAGGGTTGTATGTAAATGGTTTCAGCAGGTGATCAGGTTGTATAGGACACAGCAATAAAGAATGTAAAATAAACAGCTAGTTTGTGCAATGTCAGTCTTTTCACCTTTTTTATTTTATTTTACTTCCAGTTCATTTGATCTAATTTTAGCATGTAATCATGAAGCGCAGGAGACCCAGCAAAAAGGATGATTCATTTTCAGCATGTGACCAGAGAAGTGAAGGATGCACGGGAAAATAAAAGATGTGAAACAGGCTATACTTTGTTCCAAACAAGACTTCTGCTGACACTGGTCTTCCTGGATGAGGCCACAATCTCTACTTTCTGATCTGCATTGACCACAGAGACTCACAGCACCGTCACGTGCAAAATTACAACATCTCATTTCCCCTAATGTCTGAGCTCTCTTCCTGAATACAGCAATGAGTGAAATTATATAACATGTCCTCATAGTTAACCAGATCTGATTACAGATGTGAAACTGAGGGAAGAGCTGCACTCACGTTGTTCTCCTGATTCTTGTTGTTCTTCATGAGGGTGATGATGCAGTTGTGGATGAAGAAGGCCAGAGTGAGAACACCAGTGAGTTGAGGACAGAGGATCCTGAACTCTACACAAACACACACAAGCAGTTACGGATGAACAATAAAACAGCTCGGTTCAATATTTATGCAGCTTTGCCATCTTTGTTCAAAACAGAAACTAAGCACTAAGGTGTGATGAACACTGAAGACCCAAGGCATTTTACTTTATCTGAAAAGCTAGTGTTTGCTATTAACAAGGTTGCCGAGGTGTTGTCATGCAGCAAATCTTTCGTGGAATCACTTAAGGTCAGGTACAGGGAGAAATTTGTTTCTCTTTCATGCCTGCAATAAGTGAGTTACTTCTTGTAGTCACATATGTGCTGGTTTTATCTCACTGGTTAGATCAGAGGTGAATTAATCGGAGTGTAAATTCTAAGTGGTGCACAACACCATTCTTTTCATAAAGGAAGGGTGAAGAAACAAACGAAAAAAAGGAGAATACAAAACAAAACATGGGCTTCACTGGTACACAGCGATTTTGCCACACAACCTCTGTCGGTAGTCTATTTTAATCCGTTACTTTTTTTCCATCAATACAGAATCCCTTGTTAATTCATCTCCACCTGGTGCTGGTGTTTACCTGGGACGAAAAAATCGGTGGAATCGAACCAGTGGAACTCCAGGTGAAAGCCTAGCCGAAAAGCTTTAATAGTGACCAAGATGATGAGGTAGATCACGGAAATCGTGCCTGTGTAAAATTAAACAAATCCTATTTACACAACAGACCTGTCATGTTATTCCCCAAATAAATAAACAAACAAACAAACAAACATGACATGGAAAATAGAGCAGTCAATGACGTCCGTATAGGAACATGCAAATCAATTACGTGGAACAAAGAAAGGCAGCATGTACAAATGGCCAGTGGCGTCAGATATTCAAACCACAAGATCGTTGAAAAACCAGCTGCACTTTATTATCATATCTAATTCAAATATTCAAACAAGCCCACCAGTACATTTCCATCATTAGAGCAAAATAAATAAACAGATCATCATCTTACCCAAAAAGGTGAACCTGGCGAAGAAGGAGGCTGAGCGGAAGTTGAGCAGCGGCAGCAGCAGCACGATAAGGTAGAACGGGATCGTTTTGGTTTTATTCCACCAATGGTCAAACAACACTGTATCTGTACTGTTATCAATGACGTAATGCTGACCATTGGTGCTGTTCTTGTATGGACCCACATCTGGGTATGGACAAACCACTGGGTGGGAAGATGATGGGAATAGATTACTGCTACAGTACACACGGAGCATTAACTCAATAATCATTAAATCACTGAGTATGCCGAGTGACACGCTCTGGAGTGAAGTTAAATATATGATAACATAAAAATTAACATATAAATAGCGTTTTAATGACGTTACTAATGAGCTGCAATTAAAGCAGAATGTATTATGTCATTTTAAAGAGTCAGTGTTTTTGTTGGCAGCTAGTTGAAGCTGAATGGTGAGAACACAGTATTTGGTTGTTTGAGTGTACCTGGATAGCCAACTTGTCAAGTTAAAGCTTGATTTATTAGTAGTAATTTTTTTTATTGTATATGCAGAAACACAGGAGCAACCAATTTGAAGATGGTTCCATGACTAAAACATGACATAACACTGATCAGGTATATTAAGTGCCACAGAGACTAGAGTTTCTGTTTAGCTCTAAGATATATTGATAACTGCCCGAGTTTAAGGAGACAAGTACACTGACCCCACCCACAACTAACAGCCATGCTGCTGAAGCATCTAATAATGAAGGCTTACTTTATTTTAATGAAAAATGGACATACACAGGCAAAAAAGGTATAATATACACTATACTATTATGTCTGGAACACCTGTACTCCTGCTCATACATGGAATAATCCAATCAGCCAATTATCTGGCATCAGCACATTTCATGACGTCACTCAGGTACAGATAAAGAGCATTCTTAAACGTTCACATCAAACATCACTATTGGGGGGAAAAGTGAGTTCATTGACTTTGAGGCTGAGGTGAACACAGGTTCTTAGAAACCTGACAGACTTGTAGACCAGCCATTTTCGGATCTTCAACTGGGTGAGTCTGTGAACCCTGTAGACTCAGCTTTCTGTTCTCAGCCGACACGAGTAGAACCTGTTGTAGCTCATCTGCCTAAAGTCTGGTGTGTTGTGCATTCTGAGATCACCTGGGCTGGAAAAATCGGCTATTGCATATTTTCTGTCACTCCCCTCTGACCTCCCTCATTAACAAACCATTTCCGCCCACAGAACCGCCGCTTAGTGGATGTTTTTTGTTTTGCATTCCATCTAAACTGAAGCTCTTTCCCTGTATCTGCACCATTTTATCAACTGCCACATGTTTGGCTGATTGGATCTCATGAATGTGCAAGGATACAGGTGTTCCTATTAAAGTGGCTCAGTGAATGTATAGAACAGGAATAGATTAGGAATCATTAGCTCCTAAATTGAAATATCCCACACATACCCACCTCGCTCTGTTCCATTTGTGCCAAGCTCTGAGTCAGACATGTTGACATGGTGAACATAGTCTGGTGGTAGAAAAGGAAAAGCACTTTTGCCTCATAACACATTAAACCATTGTCTCATAACAATAAAATCTGTGAATTCATGGAAACAGCATGACATAATGACTACTTACTGTAAATAAATTTGCCTGTGTTAAACAGGAAGTTGGACATAAGGACCCAGTAGACCACCATCGCCCCAATCAGCGATACCATGGAAAACAACAGACTCAACCACTGTCCCAGTCTCCCAAAGTAATATTTACACACGTCAGGAAACTCCCAGTCTGAAGTATCGATATAGGCTGTGATAAAAAGAAGAAAACACAAACTTCATATAATAATTGTCTCTAGAATTGCTGGTTTTATCTGTCCAAAAAGAGAGAGACGGAGAGAGAGAGAGAGAGAGAGAGAGAGAGAGAGAGAGAGAGAGAGAGAGAGAGAGATTAACCTATGACCTGATGCATCTAAAATGCAGACTCAACATGATACAACAGAGCAAAGGTGGAACCTACAGCATGATGGTAAATGTGACAAACATAAGGAAGTACAGAATCTTCCATTCCCAAATTTCTGCAGTCATGTGCCAACAGCAGTAAACAGCTCAGCAGTGGTAAAGTAGGGAGGAGCGAGTAATAACGCTGACCTGCTAAAAGAGCTAGAGTTCTTCCACACTTTATTTACGTTGCTGAGAGCTGTGTAATGCTCCTGTCTGCTCTAAAAAATGTATCTGAAAGATTTGACAGGTGTAGCGCACCCAGGTATAAAATAATAATAATAATAATAATAATATTATTATTATTATTATTATTATTATTATTATTATTATTATTAATTAAGACTATATTTGTATAGCAACTTTCTTAAATTAAAATGCATCATTATGCTTTACAATATAAAACTATAAATCAGGCCTGGATTTAATCAAGTCCCATTTCTCATCAGTGCTGTTAAAGAACTGAGTAAAGAAAAACCATTAGAATGATGAGAGATAAGTGCTGTGTGGCTTACGTATTGATTTAGTTGACTTCAGAACTCTGTAACAGCAGTAGAGTGTGAGTAAACCCATTAAGATGAGGATGATGACTCCCAGTGTGAAGCCAGACTGCAAACCAAAAGAGAAATCCAGTTATAGGCTTGTGAAGCCCAGGGATAATGGATGAAAACTAAAAATGAGCACACACCTGCTTTATTCCCCATGGCATGCTCAGTATGGACGTTCCCATCATTGTATTCCAGATAGCAAAACTACACAAAGGAGTTGATTAATATGTTGGCATGTTTTCAAGCATACAGTAAAAATGAGAAAACTTCATAAAAACAATACATACATAGTGATAATACTGGGGTTTTTGGAAGAACCCTCTCCTCCTCGTACTTTAAACGCTGTCCCCAGAGGGCTGTAAACGTATAACTCTTCAGGTGGAGGGATCACATGGTCAGGGGGAGCCTACAAAGGTCAGACACAATAAACAAAAGCATTACCTCATGACAAACACGTGGTACAATTAGAGTGCTTGGAAGTCAGAGTTAATGCAATGGATTCAGCGTCTCGATATGGTCAGCCCAGTCTGAATAACACTCACAACACACACATTAAATCAATATTAAACAACGTCAATATTAAATATTAGACATTCTGGTTGCAAACACTGATTCCTGACTAAGACAAGAGGAAAGGATTATTTCTGGACTTCAACCATATAAAGTATACATTTACTTAACAGTTAAACAGATATCTGTTGAGCATTTCAAAGGAATACATTCATTCAGCTTCGGTAACTGCTTTTTACTGGTCAGGGCTGCACTGGATCCTGGGAATACTGGCATGAGTCAGAAATGCACCCTAGATTGAAAGCCATTCATTCGTACACTATATTGCCGAAAGTTTTGGGACATCTGCCTTTACATGCACATGAATGTAATATGGAGTTGTCCCGTCCTTTGCAGCTATAACAGCTTCAACTCTTCTGGGAAGGCTTTCCACAAGGTTTAGCAGTGTGTTTATGGGAATTTTTGACCGTTCCTCTAGAAGCACATTTGTGAGGTCAGGCACTGATGTTGGACAAGAAGGCCTGGCTCGCAGTCTCCGCTCTAATTCATCCCAAAGGTGTTCTATGGGGTTGAGGTCAGGACTCTGTGCAGGCCAGTCAAGTTCCTCCACACCAAACTCACTCATCCATGTCTTTATGGACCTTGCTTTGGTCACTGGTGTGCAGTCATGTTGGAACAGGAAGGGGTCATCCCCAAACTGTTCCCACAAAGTTGGGAGCATGAAATTGTCCAAAATGTCTTGGTATGCTGAAGCATTAAGAGCTCTTTTCACTGAAACTACGGGGCCGAGCACAACCCCTGAATTCAAGGATTTGAAGGGGTGTCCCAAAACTTTTGGCAATATAGTGTAGGTGACACAAAACCTAGAGGCAATACAGAGTCACCACTCCACCTGTCTGTGTGTTATTAGGAGGTGGAGGGAATGGACATAAATTCATGAAAACCTATGAAGAACTGTGAGGAAGCAGTGCTACCTATGATGCCACTAAATAAACGCAGGTTTAAATAAAGTACAGCAATTTGTTCTGTATTTAGTTTTATAAAGAGGTTAGAAGGTGCATAGATTACCAGCAGCCTGTCTGATGAAGCAGTCAGTCGACCATAGTAATGAACTCTGCTGTTCAGCACTGAAGCCTCAGCAGACACTCGCTCCTGAGCCGAATCCTCCACAATGTTCTTGGGCTCCACATGGAAAGGCCTGCGAGACAGAGACAAGAGCGCTGATTAGTTGAAGTCACCTTGATCGAACCTGATGTGAAACTCAGAAACTGCGCTTTTTTCCTAGTTTTATTCCATTATGCTGAAACTTCATGCAATGAGATCCATGATGTTGTCTTTAAGATACTGTAACAATAAACACAACGGTCATGATCAAAGAACACCACATTCAAATCAATTCACCTGGCGTTTCGACTTGTACTTACACTATATTGCCAAAAGTTTTGGGACACCCTCCAAATCATTGACTTCAGGGGTTGGGCTCGGCCCCTTAGTTCCAGTGAAAGGAACTCTTAATGCTTCAGCATACCAAGACATTTTGGACAATTTTGAAATCAAATCCAATCAGATACCCAAAAGGAATCTTGGAAAGAGCAATGTTCAGTAAGTGAAACCAGCTGCTTTTAGTGAAGGAAACAACTTCAGGCACTCACTGTTCCAATATCAACACACATCCAGAACATTTCAGCACATATGTGTGGGTAAACACAACAACAGCAATTCCAAACACTTCCTAGAACAATCTCTTGCTGGACTATTCGCACAATTGACACTGCTTAAAATAACACATTAGATGACTTGTGATGCTGCTGCGAGTTTGAACAGAAAGAAAATCTCTCACATTTCAGTCGTGTTCTGATGTGTGTGTTAATACGGTGAATTAACATCTGTGTTCTGCTTGGAAATTCATGAGAAATAGCAGCTTGTGCAGTTCAAGAAGTCAGGGAGTTGAAATGTGAGCTTGTGCATAATGTGAAAAACTGTTAAAAATTACAATTATTCATTCATTGTCTACCGCTTATCCGATCTACTCTCGGGTCACAGGCTGTGCTTATCTCAGGCGTCATTGGGCATCAAGGCAGGATACACCCTGGACGGAGTGCCAACCCATCGCAGGGCACACACACACACTCTCATTCACTCACGCAATCACACACTACGGACAATTTAGAGATGCCAATCAACCTACAATGCATGTCTTTGGACTGGGGGAGGAAACCGGAGTACCCGGAGGAAACCCCCGAGGCACGGGGAGAACATGCAAACTCCACACACATGGCAGAGGCGATAATCGAACCCCCAACCCTGGACGTGTGAGGCAAACGTGCTAACCACTAAGCCACCGTGCTCCCCTAAATTACAATTGAAAATATTTAATGTTTTACTGAACCTCATAGACACTGAACAGTACAGGCATAGACATTAGATACAGCCAGCCATTAGAGAGAGTAGTTTAGATGATTAGCTAGTGAGCAGGAGGTTATGAGTTCAAATCCCAGGCCCTTGACCATGAACCTGAAATCTACAGCTGGTGGTCAGTCACCTGATTTTTCTATCGCAGTCAGCATGATTGTGACTTTACTGGACAATACGAACAGAGGTAAAGCATGGCTAAAATGACTCACTTTACTCGGAACAGGAATTCAATATTTATGCATTTTCCCCCGAGGTACTGATTCCTCTTAAACTGTTAGAAAACACACCAAAATTATGATGTAATGTATGCAGGGAAGTGTATAAGGGCATATCATCAGTTCATCAGGACACATGAAAATTAATTTTCTTTTTCAAGCACCGACACAATAACATTGATTCGGTCAGTCCCCTATTTGGACAACAAAATGGCTGCAATCAATAAAGCAATAAATATAACTGAAGATACACATAATGTTGGTTTGCTTAGCAAACTGGCCACGGAGTACAAAAACACATTCACTTTTGAACACATGTTTTAAGAGTGTATTGTTTTATTTTAGTTCATACCTAAATAAATAAAACTCTTACCTTCTCTGTCTGGAGTCCAGAAAGTCTATCTGATCTGAGTAGTAATCTCCTTGAATCGAACCGAGAAGAGGTTTCCCGTCATCCTCCATGACCTCTTCTGAATCAGTGGCTTCACTTGAAATTCATCGCCTGGACAAATAAACACAAACACATTTAACTTTTTGGCTGCATGCTCAACTCTTCCCACTTCAGGCTCCTGCAGAAGACATCTTTGATGTGCATTTTAAATAAAAGCGAACCTGTTTTTCTTTAGGAGCGCTAACCTTATAAAACTAATTAAGCTGAAAGTAACTAAAGTCAGCCTGGGCAGTGTGTCTGAGAAAGAAACTCTCCACGATGAGATTCCTTTCACTCCACCAAAGTCTCTCTCTCTCTGTGTGTGTGTGTGTGTGTGTGTGTGAGCATGTGCAATAGAGGAAGAGAAGAAAGAGGCTTTTAACATCCGGCCCAAAGTATGACATTACCTTCGAAACATCAGCAAACGACAAACACGTTCCAGCTTATGATATCGGCTCATTCGATTCTAGCTCGTTAAAAGCAAAAACCGAACAGATTTATCACACTTTCTGAACTAATACACGACCAATGTGTCCGTATACAAAGCAAATAAACTACGAAGCAGAGAAAGTGAGTGCTGATAAGGAGAAAAACCATCAAAGGAAAGTTTAATATAACTAGATGAGGTCATTTTAATTGATTTAGTACTTTTCAATATTTCAACTCAGCTTTTTTTTAAGATTATTGTGCGTATTGTTAGCTTTTTCTTTGGAAACACTGGTATTTTCAGGAATAAGAAACCAACTAGAAATTAAAATTTACACTTAAGGTTTTGCTTATCCTATATTACATTTTTAAAGAAATGTAGCATTGTACTGAAATTTTGTGAAATATCATCACTAATCACCAGATTTTATTCATGCAGACTATGGAGTCCTGAATATATTAAATGTCTGCACAAATTAATAAAATACAAGAACATTCACACTGTTTACTTGATACTGTATACATTTAATTCGGATTAAAGCAGGTGAAATATTTACCGGTGTGAACACAAAGTTAAATGATGTTAAGAAAATAAAAGCAGGACTGGAGATATTAGAAATGTTATCTCAGCCGTGAAACATACCATAACATGCGATGAGGAAAAATTCTAAGCTTTTTATTAGATAGTAATCTTATTTATATAATATAAATATTAGAAAATATCTCATATTATATAAATATCTTTAGCTTCAATGCTAAACGAGTGCCTGATTGTTTTGCTCAACCCCGGCCTTTTACCACACAAAACTCAGCGCCATTAATTCACTTAACATCTTGTCAATTTTACAATTTTATTCATTTTTGTTAACATACCTGATAAACAGTGGGATAGTGTTACTTTCTTCCCCAGCAAACAAAAATATGCTGGCAAAGTAAGTTGTTTTGTAAGGGACACGTGAATTGAATGCCGCTTTAAAGTCCTTGTGGGACATGTAGTGAAAATGTCACTCGAATATAACTCAATAGTATTGAATAGGAACTCCAAGTAAACTACATTACCCATAATGCACCTGTAACTCGACGCGATATTTTGTGGCAAGTACGAGGAAACTCCCTAACGCAGTATTTGCTGGTTATTTAATGCAGTTAAAATAGTGTTTGGAAACACACAGTATTTAATTACTTCTTTATCTAGTACATTATACAGCTAATAACCAGGAATAGTGAGCACCTGCCTATTTGAATCAATTTAATAACATTTTAATAAATAAATGTTTATATAATTCATTTTTTAAAGTGATTTTTGTCTTAAGATGTTGTAACATCACATTGTAAGCATGTAAGCATTTTAAAAGGGAAGGATGACACCCTACCTTTACGTGCTCCTCAGTTTAACTAGTTTACCACCGTGATAAATTACTCAATCTTTTAGTTAAAGTAAATAACAGTTTCACCAAAAGTATGTGGACACCTGACCATCACGCCACATTTGGTGGACACCTGACCATCACACCTTGACTTAACTGTCAATTATATTGGATATGTTTGTTTTCTGTAGCATTACACTTCCCTTTCACTGGAACTTCTTCTTCTTCTTTCGGCTTTTCCCTTCAGGGGTCGCCACAGCGAATCATCTCTCTCCACCTATCCCGATCTTCTGCATCCTCAACCCTTGCACCCACTAGCTTCATATCCTCATTAATTCCATCCATATACCTCCTCTTTGGCCTTCCTCTTTGCCTCCTGCCTGGCAGCCCCATGTCCAAAATTCTCCTACCAATATACTCACTGTCCCTCCTCTGAACATGTCCAAACCATCTTAATCTGGCCTCCCTAACTTTGTCCCCCAAACGTCCAACATGAGCTGTCCCTCTGATGTACTCGTTCCTAATCCTGTCCAATCTTGTCACTCCCAAAGAGAACCTCAACATCTTCAGCTCTGCTACCTCTAGCTCTGACTCCTGTCTCTTCCTCAGTGCAACTAAGAGTCTCAAACATGTTTCTTGAACACAGAGTAAGATGACATGGCAACCTTAACACGACATGGAATGTAAAGGTCAATGTGGCAGAAACAATTGTGGTTGAATGAACGAATCCCCACAGTCATGCTCCAAAATCTGGTGTAAAGCCTTCCCAGAGGAGTAGAGGTCAGATATCATCTTAGAGTTTCGCCCAAATATAAAAATGAACACAGATCAGGCATAACATTATGACCACCTGTCTAATATTGTGTCAGTCCCCCTTTTGCTGCCAAATCAGCCCTGACCTGTCATGCACTGTGTATTCTGACACCTTTCTATCAGAACCAGCATTAACTTCTTCAGCAATCTGAGCAACAGTAGCTCGTCTGTTGGATCGGACCACACGGGCCGGCCTTCGTTCCCCACGTGCATCGATGAGCCTTGACCGCCCATGACCCTGTCTCCGGTTCACCACTGTTCCTTCCTTGGACCACTTTTGATAGATACTGACCACTGCAGACCGGGAACACCCCACAAGAGCTGCAGTTTTGGAGATGTTCTGATCCAGTGGTCTAGCCATCACAATTTGTCCCTTCATCAAACTCGCTCAAATCCTTACGCTTGTCCATTTTTCCTGCTTCTAACACATCAACTTTGAGGACAAAATGTTCACTTGCTGCCTAATATATCCCACCCACTAACAGGTGCCATGATGAGGAGATCATCAGTCTTATTCACTTCACCTGTCACTGCTCACAAGGTTATAGCTGATCAGTGTATAATAATGCAACTAAAGGTATGAATGAAAGACAGTCCTGGACTAATTAGTGACTACTGAAATCTAATTTAATATTGGTATAATGATCATTGATCTCTTCTCAGCTACAGTAAAACAGTAAAATTTGCACCATAACTTTCCTTTTGAGGGTCTATAACATATCACTAACACAGTGCAAATCTCAATGACAAACAAATGTGGACAAAATACACATTATGACTATGGTCAGGACACTCACGCTTTTAATACAGTAAAGTTAAAGTGTAGAAAAGGAGGAATTCTCCATATATAAAAAAAACTAATTGTGATCAGGTGTTTTCAAATGGTTTAGTGTAATATGAGGAAGAAATTGCATCAGGAGCAGAGGGGAATTCAAAGGGTAGTCAAATTAGCTCCATAAGTATCGTACTTGTAAAAAATAAATAAATAAACGTAAAAAAAAAAAAAACACGCGAATCACAGAATTGAAAACACAATTTAAAAAATAAACCAAACAAACAAACAAAAAGAACTTGAGGATTTTGAGTTAGATGCCTTAATTGTCCACTGAATCAGGTGTAATATGTCTGAAATGGTTCTTCAGTGTTCCAGTTGTTTGTGCAGGTGTGGACGACATTCCTTTCTTCCTAGAGGAGCAGAGTGCTGAGGTTGTGCTTACAGAGACTGGGTGGATGCTGTGGCCACAGGCACAGTTTAGGACAGCCATTGAACCAAACACCCCATCCCGAGACTTTGGACCAGATCTGTACTTATTAGTTTTAAACTCTGTGCAGCAAATTGTGGAATAAATGTGTTTTAATTACATTCATAGCATCATTCTACAATGCTTACATCTAATAATCTTGTAATATAATTGTTATAATATGAATAAATGCTCTTGCTCTCTCTATATGGCCGTAATATAAAACAGTAAAAGTCACAGCTTTAATAAAACTTTATTTTCTTTCTTTTTTTCAACATAGGACAGAACTATAGCAGTAATGGCCCTCAACACAAAATTATAAAAACTTCAGCAAAAAAACTACTGCTATGGGTAGAAACAGAAGTGCAGAGTCAATTACTTTTAAAACATTATGCAAAAAAAAAAAAAAAATTTTACAAATCAAACAAGCTAATCTTTTATCAGCAAGCAGACTGCTGTAATGGCAGCCCTGAACATTCAGACTAGCTTTTATCTTTCCTGGTTTCTGGAAGCAGTGTTTATTC
Organism: Hemibagrus guttatus; assembly: GCA_033459395.1. Classification (NCBI taxonomy): domain Eukaryota; kingdom Metazoa; phylum Chordata; class Actinopteri; order Siluriformes; family Bagridae; genus Hemibagrus; species Hemibagrus guttatus. The sequence continues at coordinate 770,423 of JAUCMX010000015.1, read as the reverse complement.
TACTTTTCCCACAGGCAGTCTGCCTCCTGAAAATATCGGGGAAAGAGCTAAAGATGTCATAAAGAGTAATGTAGCAGATTTTCATATACTCATATAAAACTATACATCTAGCTTTTATTAAAGGTCATCTTAAATACATTACATGGGGAATCTATGCTTCATTACACCACCAGCAAGAGACCTGAGCCTGTGGACGCCTGTGGAGTTCATTACAGTACTCTTTAGCATAATAACAGGAGGTTTGACACGATACTCTTATAGCCAAACATATAAGAAGCTTCAAGCGTATTAATGAAATCTTCTCACTTGCTCAAGACAGGTTCAAACACTAACCGGCAGAGTCGCGCGTCAGTGACGTCACTTTATTGATTGGCTAGAGAAGGGCAGTAAGTTGAGAAGCAGTGGACCAATGGAGACCACAGACAACTGAATTAACAGAAGATTAAATAACCAGCAAAAAGTAGCAGAAAGAACAAGCATCCGAATAAAGTAAGCACGGAAAAAAATAAAAGTTTGTTTTTAATTCCTAGTGTTTCGAGTACTTTTTTTGTTTGTTTTATTTTTTAAATAGTTTTTTCAATTCTGTGATTCGCGTGTTTTTTACGTTTATTTATTTTTACGAGTACGATACTTATGGCGCTAATTTGACGCCATAGAATTCCCCAACTGTGATTTTAAAAAGACATTTAGACTGGATTTCGAGTATCCGACTACCACAACTGTACTGACCTCCCACTGTCCAGGCAACACCAGGACTAGAGCCTATAATTGCATATAATAATAATAATAATAATAAT